>PVKC010005085.1:0-34073 GCA_004027635.1 Crocidura indochinensis | reverse complement strand
TTTTTGGTTTTTGGGTCACACCCGGCAGTGCGCAGGGGTTACTCCTGGCTCCATGCTCAGAAATTGCTCCTGGCAGGCACGGGGGACCATATGGGGCACCGGGATTTGAACCGATGACCTTTTGCATGAAAGGCAAACGCCTCACCTCCATGCTATCTCCCGGGCCCCGGGATTTTTTTTTTTTTTTTAATCAGCGTGGTAAAGAAGAAGGAAATAGAGCCCTGGAGTGTGGCTTGATGAGCTTGATTTCTGCCCAAATACTGGGGTCAAACAGGTTTTGTGGCACATGCGAACCCCATGGTGCATCTTTTAAAATCTTTGGAAAACGATATAGTGGAACTTGCTTGTATTACCAATAGGCTTTCTTCTCCAGACAAGACTCTGAGACTGAGGAGACAGGTTTGACCAAGTAATACTATGATAATATTATAATAGTTTTCATGTCTTGATGCTTGTATGGTAACTGTATGCATAGCCTTTGAGAAAGGAATAGGCATACTCAGTACCTGGGTTTCCTTTGACTTCCTCTCTGTCACCCTGGAGTGAGTTGTGGGCCCCAGGAGAACAGAGCCTTCTAGCCTTCTATGAGAGTCTCCTCTAATGGTCAGATTTCAGATCTGTTGTCCTCAGGGTTGCTTTCTTTTCTTTTCTTTTCTTTTTTTTTTTTTTGGTTTTTGGGCCACACCCAGTGACGCTCAGGGGTTACTCCTAGCTATATGCGCTCAGAATTCACTCCTGGCAGGCACGGGGGACCATATGGGAACCGGGGGATTGAACCGTGGTCCGTCCTAGGCTAGCGCAGGCAAGGCAGCAGGCACCTTACCTCCTGCGCCACCTCCTGGCTCCCTCAGGGTTGCTTTCTGCCCACCAGTGCCCCAACCCAGGCCTAGGGCCTCGTCCTCACTTAACTGCTACTTAGATCTTTGCAGCACTGCATCCCCACCAGATACATTCTTCAGACTCCCTTGTTCCAGCTGTCTGATGTTCATTCAGTTACTAAACAGAAGAATGTGACTATGGTGAATACAATATTTGCCCTTATGAAGTCCTGGGGGTTGGCAGTCTCACATGCACACAATGCTGCAAAATTTATTTTCTTATGACCATGAGAACAAGAGAAACAGAGATCTCTCTGCCTCCATCTGTCTCCATCTGCCAGTGATAATACCTCAAACTGCACACAGTCACCTCCAAGCCTGAGTAGATCCAGTGGTGAGCCCTCACTCCAGTTGGCTCTGATACTTTAATAGGGTTGGTATAGTTCCCTTTCCTACAGAACTCCCTTTTCTGATTGCAAGAGGCCATAGGCACAGTCTTGGCAAGGTCTTGTTCTTTCTACGAGTTTGTATTCTCACTACAGGGTCAGCTCAAAAGCAGGAAAGGAGTGAATGGTGGGCAAGATGTTTAGGCTTTTGCTATCAACCTTGTGCAAAGTTGGGTTGTTAGATTTAATAGCTGAAAGTTCTAGCTTACTCATTTGGAAATTGAAAGGTTTATTGGGAAAATAAATCTTTTAAGAGAAAAGGAAGGAATCTCTCTAACTGGGAGGAACTTAGTACAGAACTAAGTTTAATGAATTCATTTTTTTTTTTTGGGTCACACCCGGCAGTGCTCAGGGGTTACTCCTGGCTCCATGCTCAGAAATTGCTCCTGGCAGGCACGGGGGACCATATGGGGCACCGGGATTCGAACCGATGACCTTTTGCATGAAAGGCAAACGCCTTACCTCCATGCTATCTCCCGGGCCCCTAATGAATTCATTTTTAATATTCCCTCCTTTTTTGGGTCAAAAGTTCTTTATTGAAACTGTGAGTACGGTGTATGTCTTGCATGCAGCTGACTCTGTTTCTATTCTAGTAAACCTATATGAACCCCCGAGCACCACCAAGTGTGATTCCTGAATGCAGAGCCAGGAGTAAATCCTGAGCATTGCATGGCCCCAAAACAAAAAATAAAGTTCTTTTCCATGGCAGTATTTGGGATGTCATTGTGGTAGATTTTGAACCTTCTTACACTGAACCTTTGTGTCTTTGCTGGCCACATGAAATTCCAGTTGAACTGGATCTTTGTATTTGAGGTGGCAGCTTTCTGCCAGGTAGCTCTCACGTTTTTTTGACTGCACAGCCTGAAGAGAGAATATTGCCCTGAGGGAGACAAACAGTTACACTTCACTTTGGGCTTCAAAAGAAACTTGTTTTGTGCTCTGTGATCGATATTTTTCTGTCCACTGGTGGACCCACTCCTGCCACAGCCCTCTACATGGGCCACAGGTCCTTTTCTCTTGCCTAGGAACCCCATTAATGCTGAGCACAGGACATCCTTGTTTGTTTTGTTGTGGGGCCACACTTACTGTTACTCAGGGCTTACTCCTGGTTTGGCACTCAGGAATTACTCTTGGTGGGATTTAAGTGACCATATGTAATACTGTGGATCAGCTGTGTGCAAGTAAGCTGTAATATAGTTCCAACCCCAGCAAGATACAAGAGACTTGCTGTTTTGATCTCAGGATATGATGGCATTCTGACTGTTGAACTATTTTATCCAGAACATGACAGAAGGCATGGTGGCAGTGTTATCTCGATAAACTGACTTATTGGGATAAGTTTTCCTTATGTCTTTAGAGCAGAGATTTAGATTCATAGAATGTATTTCTATGAATTCTCATCAATTTACTGGTTTTTATTTCCATTTTTGATGTCATTTATTTTTAAATGGGGCTTGTGGAGTATACTGAGCTATGCTCAGTGCCTACTTATGCCTCTGCTCAAAGGTCACTCCTGACAGGTTTCACTATGGTGATAAAACCTGAGCCAGCTAAGTTCCATTTTAATTTTCAGGAAATTTTCCTGCCTTACTGACTGTACCTTCTGCTGCTGCTACTGCTTTAGTGCCATTCACCTTTCTAGTTTACCTTGACGAATTTTTTTGCTCTTTTCAGAAAATATTTCAGTAGGCCTCTGTCCATGTTGGGAAGGTTTCTAGTTGGTATGACTACTTAACAGCTACTGTAGGGAACCAGCAGTGGCCTGCCATGTTGCTGACTCCTGTTCTTTTGTGGCTTACAGAACATGGGAATATCATACATGAGAGCAAAGAGCAAATGGTGGTGTGACCTTGTGGAAGAGGGCCGCTTCTTAGCCTCCCCCCTGCTCCTTTTGAACTTGAGCTCAGAATTTCTCTGCCCAAATTTGCCTGAACACGGTTTCTTCCTGACTCTTGAGTCAGGCTTGAGTTTCTAGAGGAGTCCTTGACTCAACCTTTTCTCTTGCCTCTAGTCCTTAGGAATTGATTGCACTGTGCCAGCCTTCTTTCATCTGTCAACTCATCTGGCTCAGCCTTGCTTCCTTCCTGTAGATAACTCCTCGATGTTTTCTTCCAGCATCCCTGCTCTTCTTCGCTCTGAATTCCTCTGATGTTGCCTTCCATGTTTTGTGTATCTTCTGCCTTGTAAAACTGCCAGCCCTTCTGTATCAGGGACTGCCTCTCCCTGTCACTGAAGTCATGACAGATTAGGTACAGAAAGTTAGGGTATTGGGTGCATATCCTGGCTCTATCTGGGGTCTGGGTGTGGATATGGAGTCTCTGAGTGAATGTGTGTCCCAACTTTGCACTAGACCATCTGACAGTACACCTGCATTTTGTGCTCGAGTCACATGCCCCACAGCTGGCTGTAGTTACAGCTCTAGTGGGTGCTCCCATAGCCACTGGCTATCTGGCATCCTTCCTGGTGACATTTCCCTCTGCACTTTCCTTTGAAGATGTGGTCTGAAGCAACACTGTCCACATCAAGGTTAACAAAGAAGAGTGGATAATGGGCAGACAGAGATGCAAGTTAAAAGGCAGGAAGCAGTGATGCTAACTGGACCAAGCTTGAGGGGATGAGCTAAGAGAAACACCCTTGAAATGATTCTTTAATCCTTAATCTGAAGAGATGTGAAGTGGGACTCAGAAAACAAACACTTCTTCTCAACAGAGATGCACACTTTGATGAAACAAATAATGGGCTTTGTGTTTAGTCAGACCTCCTGGAAGGAGGGAAGTGGCTCTGAACTGGGCCAGCCTTTCTTTCCGCCAGACTTCCCAGTGGGAAAGGAAAGGAGACCACCTCTGGGCTAAGGCAGGCACAGTCTGGAATGTTTCTGCTAAATGGATGGTAAAAGGTGAAGGTTTAGTACAAAATTCAGAGGTGAAACCATCATGGTACAGATGGAAATTAATCCAGCTGATTTTCTTTAGCTTAACTTCTCCCACTGTGTTGCTCTGGAGACTGTGTGGTGCCAAGAATCAGCAAGGCCTCCCCCTTGCAATGCTTGTGCCACAACCGTTTGAATTATCTCCTCAGCTCCAAACTCGGCTTTTTTGGTGCTTACCAAATTATAGATGACCTTTTTGTGATTAAAGCTGTTACTTCTGAGTACAATTTCATCTTTATCTCACTTAATAAATCTTCTAGAAAATCTTTAGTTCTAGAAACTCTCTTAGAAATTTAGAAACTGACACAAATAATAGCAACATATAGCACTTAGAATGGGTTGCATTTAGTAATTGACCTTTTTTACTTTTCCCAAATGCTGACATAACTATTGGTGGTTATTATTGACTAATCTTGTTGGGGATTGGGAGGTCTGATAAAAGCTCCACGGAGCTCATTCAATCAGTCCTTTATATCCTGAATTCAGTTTCATTCAAGATTCAAGCCCCTCTCTTTTCTTTCTTTGATCTCGAGCAGAAGAAAGGCAGAGATGGGGCAGGACCCAGTTAGTTGATGATAATCCTGAAACAGAAATCTAAGGGTGTGGCTGAAGATCACACAGCTTGGGGATGCAGATCCTGAGTCATGCCACTGAGTGGATAGAACATGAGCTTCACAAAATCACTGCCATTAGATTTTGGCAGTGATTTGGATCCCTGGCCAGGCTTTCCTCCAGAGGCCTGGCAGTGTCCATGATCTGATGGGGAACATGTTGGCCCATCCTGGCCAGTTTGGGTCCTGTTGGCCCTTAACAGCCAGTTTATGTGCTGTGACAAGAATGATCCCGAGGGACTACATGGTAGCCTGACTGAAATCTTGGTTGACTTGGATCGCCATGGAGGCAGGAAGTGGGGCCAGGTGAGAAACACTTAGGGCCCTGGTTAGCCTCACTTGAGGTTCAGATTCTCATTAGTTAGATGGGGTGTGATTGTTGCTCTGTTTTGCGTGTGTGAAGACAAAACAATATCTACCACCCTAACTACTATTCCAGGGCTCAGAGAATGTAGTTCTTTAATGGAGTGTTTTAATATGTTGCTAGAATCTCTAATTTAGGGGACTCAGGCAGGATACAGTAGGTCGAAAGCATCTGGGCAGATCTCTGTTGAATTCATTTCTCTTCTGGCTGGGCAGAGTTGTGGGTGTTGGGCAGCTGTGAGCACTTAGAGTTTAGTCCTACCCTTACATGTGTGAATACCCTGCACCCTTCCTGCCCCCCTCACACACACAGAGGATGATCAGGGTAGGGAAAATGTCTCCAAGGTACACACAGGATGTGAGCATAGGCTTCCAAGAACACTGGCAAGTGAGTTATCTGACTTCTGCAACCCAAGAGTTTGCTTTGCATTAGACCAGACTCATATCTGCACATATAGCAAATGCTAAGATAGAGGCCTATTTTTAAAAGCATCTAAATAAGTGGGTTCTATGATTAACTGTTCTTTCACACTTAGCTTAAGACCTCTGGGTAGGTATTTAGTTCAATGGAAGCAGTGGATAGAGGACACCCTGCTCATTCCATCCATCACCCCACAGAACTAACTACTTAACTAAGTTTAAATACTTAAATTGAGTTAAATTATCTTTATATCTGTTATAGTAAATATGTTAATTCAATTATACACTTTAAAAAATAGCATGTTATATACATTATTTAGATAACCACACTTGGCCTTGTTCTGGATTTAGTCCTGGTTCTGTACTCAGGAATCACGCTTGGTGTTTCAGGACTATATGGTATACTGGGGATCAACTCTGGGTTGTCCTTGTGCAAGGTAAAGACCTTACATGCTGTACTATCAGTCCCAGTATATTTATTTATTTATTTTTACCAAGTACTGCAGTCTTTTATATTCCCACTTCAAATTTTGTTATTTATTGAGTCACCATGGATTACAATACTGTTACTGAGATAGTACCTCATTTTAACATTTAGTGCCCCAGAGTGACCACTTTCCTCTATTGTCATAGTGGTACCCTTCCTGTAGTCTTCTGCCTCTTTTTCTGTGCCCTGTCACAATGAAATAGTTTGAACTGGAGCTCATGAAACTAGTGTCACAGAGCAGTAAGAGATATGGCTTGCAGGAGTTTTCTTGATTTACCTGGTGACACTCAAAGCAGAAAATGTTGCTTATAGAATAGATGACTTGATAAATAAGGTGAAGAGCCTTACACCAACTGCTACACCAATCACAATGTCTGATTTGGGGAGGTGGCAGTGGAATTTTGTGTGGAAGATGAATCTGTGTGGAAGAAAGGGCTTTTTTAGCAACTGAAATTGATTAATCTGCCCAATCGTTGTTAATGGGAAAAATTCATTATGGACCGTGGAAAATATACTCATATGCAAAGAATCACAACTTTTTTTAGTGTGACAAGCTTTTTCTCCTTCCTTCCTTCCTTCCTTCCTTCCTTCCTTCCTTCCTTCCTTCCTTCCTTCCTTCCTTCCTTCCTTCCTTCCTTCCTTCCTTCCCCTCCCTCCTTTCCTCCCCCCTCCTTCCCTCCCTCCCTCTTTCCCTCCCTCCCTCCTTCCCTTCTCCCCTCCTTCCCTCCCTCCCTCACTCCCTCACTCCCTCATTCCCTCACTCCCCTCCTTTCCTCCCTCTCTCCCTCCCTCCCTCCCTCTTTTTGATATTTTAGATGGTTGACCATTTTAGAAAGGTGCTTCCCATTCATTTCCTCCTCTCCAGCCCTTATTACCACCGAACTTTTTCTTTGGGGGCAAAAACACAGAATGTGCGCATTTGTGAGTAACATCTTTCACTTCTCTTGTTTTCAAGGTTTGTTCAGATGCTTTTCCCCCCTTATATGACCTGATAATTTCTCATTGTCTAGGTATACAATATTGTAGCCACTGATAAGTTGATGGGCATTTGCTATTCCTTATGCTTATTCATAACCATTTGTTATGAATAATGCTGCTAATGAACACTTGTATGTATGCTTTTGTGGGAACTTCTGCTTTAATTTTCTTGGGAATATACTTAGGTGTGTAATTCTGTAATCATGTGGTAAACATTTAACTTTTTTTTTTTTTGAGTAGTTTTCATGGATTTCTCTGTGATGGCGTCATGAGTTACTTCTGTCACACATTTCCATGGAATTAAGTGCATTTACAAGTTCACAATGTTATATAGTAATCACCACATTCCATGTAGGTTTATATATATTTTTGTTTGTTTTGTGTTGAGGCCACATCCAGCAGTATTCCTAACTCAATTTCAGTGGTTGTTCCTGGCAGTGATAGGGATTAAATATGGATCTTTTACATGTGAAGTAGATTCTCCAATCCTTTAAGCTGTTTCTTTGTCCTCTCCTTGTTGAGAATTATAGGATCACTGATAACATATTTTGGTCCCCAGAAAGAGGAAGCAGTTTTGACTTTGACTTACATAGCCATAAGGTTAGTTAATAGAGAGTCAACTTTTAGGAGGCTTTTAGGAGCTAGGTAGGGTCCCAACTCTCTAGGTTTTGACTAACACATGCTATTACTATAAAACAACAAAAACAACAAACCATTGGTAACATGATGGGGCTGCCTGAGAATTGAGAATAGTGGCAGTAGTGAAGTGGGTTTACTTCTGGGATAGAGCACATGGTGGTACTCAAAAACCACAGCCACCGATGGGCACTAAAGACACACTGGGCATCCTGGGTTTTGGCTGTGCAGTCCTGGGAAATGTGACAGTGTAGAAACAAAATGTGTATGCTTGTGTGTGCCTGTTTATTTAAGAAACACCATCATAAAACTAGTAGAGGTCTTCTTTGCCCTCAGCTCCTGACAGGCAATGCCTCTGTTTCCCAGCACTGATTATTTCCATTCCCCCACCCTGCCTCTGTTAGCACTGCCCTGGAGTCTCAGCCCTCCTCTGCAACTCCCTTGTTCTGCTTTATGTTCATGTTTCATGAGCTCCTCTCTTAGTGTTCCAGAAACATGTCACTTCCCTGGTGCATCTTCTATTTTCTTAATCTCTTTAAGTGAAGTAACCGGAAGTCTGGAGCATCTCCAGGGTTCAAATTATGGTAGCAGCCGTCCACCCCTGCAGTCTGTTATGGAGATAGATTTTTTAAAATATTGGTGAATCATGTAATTATGAGCGGATTTGTCACATGTCACTCAGTTCTTCACCCAAACCAGAGAGTTTCTTTAAATAACAGTTCCCCTGGCTGCTTTGTCTATTTGTGCTGCTCATTAGCTATGTGGCAGAGGTCTTTCAAAATGCTACTTGGAGCTGGTGCAGTTCATGAACATTAGGAAAGGAAGAGAAAAAAGCCACGTCGGTTATTTCAGAAAGATTTCCAAGGATGGATTTACTTGGAAACGTGCCTTATATACTCATATACAATAATCTCAACTTATTCTTGCCTTTTTAGCAGTGTGATGAGTTGGTTCCTTGCTGGAGAAAGGAGAAGCTGAGATTTTAGGATCCTTTGTCCAGTTATATTCAGTCTGCCTGGTGGTTGAGCAAAAATCAAATCCAAAGTCTCTTAAAACTTATATCACTTCATTCAATTACATTTTATCAAGCCAGAGGATTCTCTTTGTGTCTGATTAAGACTTTATGGTTCGTTGCTTTGGGACACCTATTTTTTTGTATGTCTCAGCTAGCATTTTGGCAGTATTAAAAGTAATGATCCATTTGAATGGATTTAGTATTAGAAACAGAGGTGTGAACTATCCTCCAATTTCTACACGTTTTACATGATAACTAGTTTTGCTGTGTAACTGTATATACTTTATATACTATATATACTGTCTATACTTATATACTGTATATACTGTATATACTTTAAGGGTTTGGCTTGCATATTAAAGGAGATTCTGGGAGAGACTAGTCAGGAAGTAGGCACTTAATATAAATGCATACCATTATTTATTATGCTGGTGTATACTTGACTTTTAGTGAGTATTTGTTGCTGATGGACCATTGGTAGAAATCTGAGGATAGTTGGTAAGCTCATTAGAAGTTTATATTGGGAGGGACACGAATGTAGTATCTTGCCATTTCCCCAGTATACACCCTCCCATTCTCCCCCTTCCTGCAGGAATGTTTTCTTATGTGTAATCTTAGAACATTTTTTTCATTTTTTTCTCCACATCCAGCAGTGACCAGTGATTACTCTTGGCTCTGCATTCAGGGATCACTTCTGGTGAGCTCGGGGACCCATATAGCATGCCAGGGACTGAACTCAGTTGGCTGTGTGAAAAGCAAGTTCTCCATCTGTTGCCTTAGTCTTAGTCCCTGAGAGCATTTCTTATACTAAGCAATTGGTTGGTCCCCTTTGACTCTTAGAAGTTAGGATTTCCTTTCTTCCACTTGTGAGGAGTGTGGGACAGAGAGACAAGATAGTACAGTGGGCAGGTGACTTGCACACAGCCGACCTAGGTTTGATCCCTGGCAACCCATCTCTGATCTCCAATAAGTGTGATGCTTGAGCAGAGAGGCAGGAGTAAACAATGACGGGTATGGGCCTTCAAACCTAAAAATCAAAACCAAACCTTTTTTTTTTTTTTTTTTTTTTTTTGGTTTTTGGGCCACACCCGGTGACGCTCAGGGGTTACTCCTGGCTATTCGCTCAGAAGTCGCTCCTGGCAGGCACGGGGGACCATATGGGGAACTGGGGGATCGAACCGCGGTCCGTCCTAGGTTAGCGCAGGCACCTTATCTCCAGCGCCACCGCCCGGCCCCACCAAACCATTTTTTATACTTGGTTAAATTACAGTATCAGGCTTTTTAGGAGGGGCATATGAAGTAGCTGCCCTCTTCTGTCCCTGAGCCCACCTCCTCTTATTTCAAAATCATGGAAGAGATATGTTACCCCACAACACTGAAGCTTTGTTTTTCTTAGCAAGACTTTAAAGGAATGACTTTTTTTTAAATATAGCAATTTTAAAAAGAATTGGCAGCTCAGAGTCTGCTTACTTTCATTTTCTTAGCTTTGTACTTCTCTATGAAGTGGGGTGCTATTCAAATTTAATTTCAACTGTACTTCCCTATCACTGGAACTGGTGCTAAGAGAGGAGAGGGGGCAATCAGCTGATCAGTCACCAGTATTGTCATCCGTGTTGCCTGCGAGATCAAGAACATCCATCATAGAACCAGAGAGCATGCTGGTGAGTTTATCTGAATGCTTTAGCATCTATCTTCTTGTTCTTCAGAGTAGATGCAAGAGCATGACCCTGCAGCAGGGGGTCAGTATCCATGATCCTCTGCAGCATTGGATAGTAGTTCACATTGTGTTTAGGCCACCCCTTCTGATAATGGTTCAAATTGATACAATATCAGTGAGAGTGGGTCAATGTCATTCGACAGCTCATCAGACTCCTGTGGCCAAGCATTTCATGTGTTTTCATTGGCTAGTTCAGTATCCTCAATGTCAAAGACCTCATTCATCTCTTTAACAATTTCAGCACTGAGATGGGAGGGCAGAGTGTGGGTAGCAGGCGAAGATGTGTAGAAGCTAAATCTTCCCACTCACCTAGTCAGCCAATAGAGCTTTGTCTGCCTGGTCCAAGTTCTATATGCCTCTCTTCTTCCCCAAGCAGTGGGGCCACTGCGTCAGAAAGTGCTTAGTAGTCTGGAACCCAGAGATGCTGTAATAGTTGGAAAGCTTATGTATGTTGCAGCGCTGCAGGGGGTCACAGGGTCTGCAAGTTTTTGCACCTGGATACAGTTGCACAGGATGGTACTCAATTCTGAACTGGGTTCTGGAACAATGCTTGGGACATCTGATAAATTTGTCCAGATAGACCTCCTGCATGAACTTGGTAACCCCAGGAACAGTTTCCACACGATGCATAACTTTATTTCAAACTTTTGATCAAGCTGCTATTTCCAACATTGGGAAGGCCCACAACACCCACACAGATATGGGTGTGTACTTCCCCCTAAAGGCAATAGTTTCCCAGGACCTTCATGGGATTTTTCAGCTCTAAAGCAAGCTTTGCTTTTAACAGTGACTCACAGGCCTGCTCCACAGGAGCAATGCAATGATTTAGGTTTTTGATCTGATGTTGTGTACTGGCCTTAAAAGCCATAGTCGGTAGCTCATTTTGAAGGCATTCCAGCCATTTCTCCACAACTTCCTTGGGAACCAGATCAATCTGGTTCAAGATTAGGACCAGTTTCTTGTTGCCTTCTGCCTACAGGACAGCTTCCTCCATTTGAAAACACCTACAACCCAGTGGGTCCCTGGCATCCACGACTACCAGAATCACATCAGAGTATGATACCATCTTATGGAACTCCTTGTAATAAGACTTCCTGTGGCCTCATCATTCAGCTGAGGAAACAGAATTAATTTCTGTATAACTAAGTCCTTTTGCTCAAACTCCTCTTGGTGTCTCATAACATCCTGACAGTAACTCTCATTTGGTCCTGCACCGTTATTTCTCGTTTTGGGCAGCCTGCTGCTTCACTCTTCTTTTTTCAACCTTCTCGCAACCTTTCAAACTTTTCTTTGGAGTTTTATTTTATGTCTAAGTTTCATCATAACTGCTTTATAGCAGGTAAGTTCAAATCTTCAGATTTTCTTATTGTCAGAATAGAGTGGCAGAGGAGAGGGAAAACAAGAGGCTTCCAAAAGTTCTGACTCCTGGGCCTAGCTGTGAGTCTGAGCTTCTGCAGAAAGAGCGAGAATTTGGCTGCCTTAGGATTTGTCTGGGGCTCTACAAGAAGGTGGGGTGGAGTGGACAAGACAGATGACATTGGCGGCCATTTTCCATATAGACAAAGGCGTCCTCCAATGCACACTTTTGTCTGATACAGTCATGGTGATCATTGAGATTCCAGAATCCACGTATTTACACCCAGGCTGCAACCTGCAGGCCAGCAGGTTTTATAGCTATAGCACTGAGTGACGCCTTCCCACTCAGACCTCCTCCAGGTTTTCCACCACCACTTCTACTGTACTCTATAGACTGAAAGGAGGGGCCTGCACAGTAGCAAGGAAGAGACCGGTGGGCATGAGCCATCAATCACAGCCTGGCCCCATGGGGGAGCACAGAGAGCAGAACTGTGTGTGGAGAAGCTGAAATCCGGAAATAGACACGAACCAGCATCCCGCTCAATGCCTGGCAGAAAGTGTCGTTTCCTAGTCTTCTCTCTGATATCCACCAGAAGTGGATTCTTCTCCTATTCTGATAATCACATTAAAATCTGAGGAAAGGAATGCATTTTGAGCTGGAACACTTGGGTTAAAGAACAGGCTGCCAAGGAATCTGCTCTCTATGAATTCATCCTAAATTAATATATGGCAGAACTTTGCTTAGGGCTTGTTGGTTGATCATTAACTGTATTTATATCATAACAGGAAAATGTTAGTGGAGCACAAATTGCTCCGTCATACCTGAAGGGACTACCCTCTCATTCATTTCTGGAGCACTGGCCTTGAATTCAGCTCATACTAGAGGAAATTATGGGATACTAACCATCTTTGACACTTGATGCTGGGCTGCAGTTTAGACATTATTAGCACATATGTATTCTAGACACTATTAGCACATATTTATTCTTATTAAGTTTCTTCACTGTGACTGTGGCATTGTGTCAGTGTCCTAGGGAAGTGTCATTATCTGGAATCACCAAAACTCACTGACCCATCTGGCTTCAGGAGTAAAGAAAAATGTTCAGTCTAAGGTAAATAGCAAGTGAGAAGAAGGTGTGAGTAGATAATGGAAAGTGGACAAGAATGAAGTAATAATGTGAAATGAAGGCAAGAAGGTGTGACTTGGGATGACTGGATAGTGTTTGTTCTATTGGTGATCTGAAGGGCTGCTGATGGAATTATAAATCTTCAGTTGTTGATTAGATTTTGAATATTTTTGCCATAGTGATAATTCTCTCTGAGTCCACATTGAAGGGTAAATCATCTTCAAGGCATTTATCAGGTCAAAGTTATGGCTCAAATAATAGAGCACAGGCCTTGCTTGGATGAGGCCCTGAGCTCCGTGTCTAGCACTGCAGGCCCCCTGTTGTTTGAGCAACGGGTCCAGAGCTTTCATGTACTTTACTCTGGACCTTTGATTTGCCTGTCTGGGTCATGCTCCTTTTGTTAGTTTTTGTTTTGAGCACTCAGCTATGCTCAGGGCTTACTTCTGGCTTTGTGTCCAGGGTATAATATGGGAAGCAGGGATTGTTTGTGTGCAAGTCAAGCACTTAATTTGCAGCTTTATCACTCTATCTTCAAAGGCATGCTCTTATATCATCTGGTTCTGAGATAGGATCATCCTTTGTAGAGGTGTTTGGTGGAATTTCTGGGCCAGTGGCAGAATCATCCATTTCTTCCTTCTTGAGTTCCTTTATCACTCCCCTGTCTTATGGTGATTGCATTCAACCCTTCTGGCCTTTCTTTATCTGTTCAAATTTGGTGTGGTCAATAGGTGCAAGCTGGGTACAGCATCTTCCCAATAACAGCCATAGCCCTGGAGGTTATGGAATCTCATGTCTCTTTCTTCTTTGTAGGAGCCAGAAGTCCTTCTAGCCGTTCCTCAGACCAATGCACATCAGGACCTGGGTGAACTTCAGGTGACAGTGAGACCCTTTCTACTGTTCCCAGGTACTTGCTTTGCTGTTAGAATGTTATTTGTATTTGAGCCCTGCTGTTGGCCTTTTAAGAGAACTAATGACTTAGCCCACTGTGGTTGTCTCTAGAGCACTTCTCACTACTGGGCTTTCTCAAACTCACCTCATCCTTCAATCCTTGTGGACCCAGCAGAAAGCAGGTTTGCTTTTTCCCTTGTGTGGGCTTCTTAAATTTATATGCTTCTTTCTGACATCTCTGTATACCCTCCCAGTGACACCATCTGTGAGGGCTTTGTGGGCAGGGAGCCATCATGGGATCTTCCCAAGGGCTCCCCTGGAACTAGTGCAGGTGCCTCAGTGCATAACCAGGTGTCCATAGACGCATGTATGCAGGGCTGTGCTCCAGGCTTACTTCTCGGACCCTTTGCACATGGGGGGTACATGACATGGTTCTGATTTTCTTCCTGCTCTAGACTTACTTTTTCATTTTGCTCTTCTTCCTCTCCCTTTTCTGGTTTTCACCCTTAGGCTTCAGTACCCTCCTGTCACTTGGTCTTGGCTTTCCATGCCCCTGCCCTGTGCTGTAGGTAACAGAATTGGATAAAAGGGGCAGCAAGGTCAAGGCTATTCAATTTCATTGGGTCTGTGGGCCATCACCCTCCATCCTCAGTCTCTTTTTAAGTAACAGTAGCTTCATTTTTTCTGATTTTTATATTTGGGTTTGACACCAGATCTAATTAGGAGGAAAACAATTTTTGTTATGAAAGTAATTGAAAGATATTACATGAGTAATAATTTTTCAGTTAAAATAACAGGTTTTCGAGTATAGAACTTTATCATTATTGTTCCCGTTTCTCTCCTGGCAAAAAAAAAAAAAAGACAAATTTTGTTGAGTTGTGTGTGCCTGTATGCAAGTTTGTTTAGAAACACAACCTCTTGGTTGGAAAGATAAGATATGGGGTTTGGGGCCAGAGCGATGGTGTAAGCAGTAAGGCATCTATCTACCTTGCACGTTCTAGTCTAGGAAGGACTGTGATTCGATACCCCGGTGTCCCATATGGTCCCCAAGCCATGGGCAATTTCTGAGCACATAGCCAGGAGTAATCCCTGAGCATCACCGCATGTAGCCAAAAAACCAAAAAGAAAAGATCTGGGGATTGAAGTACTTGCTTTGCACACAACTGAGCCTGTTTTGGTTCTTGGCCCTATATAAGGACCCTCAAGTCCTGCGAAGACTGATACCTAGGCACAAAACCAAAAGTAGACTCTGAACACCACTGGGTTTAACTTAGCCCCCAAGGGAAAAAAAGGGCTTATTTTTTCTTGACATTTATCTATCTTTATCAACTTCTTACCATCCTTTGGGCCATTGTTTTACTTCTGAGGCCATTGCTCTTTTAAGAATGCATATACCAGGGGTTGGAGTGATAGGACACAGGTAGGTCATTTCCTTGCACAGGGGCCAACCCTGGTTGAATCTTCAACAACCCATGTGTTTACATTAGAACAAGTTCATTTTGCCTTTCTTCTCCTGCTGCAACTGCCAACTATATCTTTGCTCTCCTCACCCTCTACAGTTGATTCTAGAACTTTTCCCCTCTCTTCCCTAATATGGGTGCTGGTGGCAGTGGTACTGGTCAGTGTTCATTCTGCACAAAAGTGAGAATTACATTCTGGGATCAAAGTGCTTTGACAGTACATGAGAAAAGGCTTCAGATGTCATTGTCAAAGTCAGGTTCACCCCTGTGCTATGCCATAATCTCTGCAGTGAAGAGATAATGACCAGGTCCCAGGTGGCAGAGGTAGGGTCTCCCTTTGGTTTCTGTTGTCCTCATGTTCCTTGTGTTGCTATCTTCAGTCTTGCCCAGAGGGGGCAAGAGCTTGGTCTCTTTCGGTCTCTGCCACTTCCTTACCACAGACCACTCACTGGTGGGAATTCAGCCTTTGTTGCATGGATTGTGATTGCTCCAGTCACCTCTGCCAGAGGAAGAATTCTCCAAGAGCAGGGGACAACATGTTGTTCATCTTTGTAGATCTTGTTGCTCCTTGAAGGAAATGGGGCAGGATAGAGACATGATATTTTAAAATGAAATAATAGCCCTTTTAATGTCTATTTTCTTTCCAGATGGTGAAAATTACTTTCAAAGCATTTACCCTTCTAATTAAGAAAAAATAGTTCCAAGGGTTGGAGTGATGGCAGCAGGTAGAGCCTTTGCCTTTCATGGAGCAGAACCAGATTTGATCCCTGGCATCTCATGGCTCCCAAAGCCTGCCAGGAGTGATTTCTGAGGACAGAGCCAGGAGTAACTCCTGAGTGCTGCCAGGTCTTAAAACAAAAACAAAAACAAACAAACAAAAAAACAAAACCCAGAAAAAAAACATTGTTCCAGGGGAAGTAAAATCTAACTCTGTACATTGATGGAAAGTTTTTAAAAAGTGGGGCTCTGCTGCTTAGCTCCTGGAAGATTTAATGAGAGGATGGGAGCAAACTCATTTCCTCTTTCACCACTGTTTGGGTCACAGGTTCATCCTGTACATACCTACAGACACTAATGAATTGGGTAGTCCCTGTGTTCACTGTCTGTTCTTTGAGAGTGACCCTAGCATTGGGGTTGGATGGCTATCCTTGGTGCTTTGTAACATACAGTCAGGGTGTTGGCTAGAGCTCGGTT
Source organism: Crocidura indochinensis (assembly GCA_004027635.1). Lineage (NCBI taxonomy): Eukaryota > Metazoa > Chordata > Mammalia > Eulipotyphla > Soricidae > Crocidura > Crocidura indochinensis. Next base: position 17,628 of record PVKC010005085.1, on the reverse strand, counting down.
TCCATCCGGAGATTCAGCTGATGATGATCTTCCAATCTTCCTCACATGTAGTTTGGGCCAAAGTTATTTCCTGAGGTATGGAGGATTCAGGGATCCACTCATTGCTGGTCAAACTTGAAGCCACATTCATTCATTGCCAATGCAGAGAATCTGCCAGTATGAGGGAACTTCACACAATGCTGGGAACCACCTAAATGATACCCATCCTGGAACCACATTCACTCCCCAGGGAAACCAGGGAATTTGGGGTCCCTTCATCAAACTCATCACACATTGCCTATTCTTGCTCTTGAGAGGATTGAGAAATAGTTCCCCTCTGTGAAAGCTGTTTTGTTCCACCCTTTCTTGACTACTGACTAAAAACTGATTTAAAAATTCCCAGTTCCGGGGCCGGGTGGTGGCGCTGGAGGTAAGGTGCCTGCCTTACCGCGCTAGCTTTGGACGGACCGCGGTTCGATCCCCCGTGCCCCATATGGTCCCCCAGGCCAGGGGCGACTTCTGAGCGCATAGCCAGGAGTAACCCCTGAGCGTCACTGGGTGTGGCCCAAAAACCAAAAAAAAAAAAAAAAAAAAAAAAAATCCCAGTTCCCAGACCATCCAGTTTATACCAAAGTCCCTGAGTGCTTTCACTGATGACTCCAGGGGCCTTAGTACTGCTGAGGAATTTTCTGAGTTAATATCTTTCTATGAATTGCCTTCGAAAAGGGCTGTTTTGGGGCTGTAGAGATAGTACAGTGAGTAAGGCACTTACCTTGCATGCAGCCAACCTGAGTTTGATCCCAGGCATCTCATATGGTTTCCTAAGATCCACATGGTATGATATTTGAACATAGAACCAGGAATGAACTCTGAACACTAGCTAGTATAATCTTCAAACAAAACAAAATAAAACAAAAGATTATGACTGTGTTTTTGTTGTATGGCTTGTCCAGGGAAATTGAGGCCTGAGACTCAAGTACAGAACCCCCTAGTAAACTTTAGAAGGCAGGTGCCCTCACCTTTTGGTTCCTGTGACCTTGGGCCATTTAGAACTTTGTTGGGGCACATGCTGCTAAGTCTGTGTCCAACCATTCAGAATTCCCTGTAAACAATAGGACTCTGGGCTATATGTCCTTGTTCTTTGAGATGTGACATTTGATTTTCATAAATTAGTAACCACATAGGGGTGAACATTCATAACCTGGATAACTGATTACAGAGTGTTGGACATGGTATATTTTGAGCCTCTGAGGCCTGGCTTGAATATTTTGGGGAAGCCTTGTTCTCTTTTTTCCACTTTGACTTGTGACTTGTGACTGCTCGGGCAAACATTGTGGTATTCTCGGGTCCTGATGAATTTGCCCGTTTGCTTCTGAAACCTCAAGGAATTTCAGGTAAATTAAATTATAGTCTCTCTGGATGAGTCGTGCATATCATCTCCAGAGAAGCTCAAGCTGGAGACACCACAGGAGGATGGTGCTGGACTACTCCCCTGCTGACAGGCTCAGTGGTTCTTCCAGCATTGAGAAACATTATTTTGGCCTCTGCATCTGAAATTTTGTTACCAGTGAAGTGTAGCTGAAAATGAATGGGCAGATCCCCCATAAAGTGTGGCATTTCCTGTTTCAGGATCATGTATGCACTATGTGTACCATGGATAATTCCCATGGTAACCATGGACGTGTAAATTATTTGTCTCAGCACTGTGAGGAGAGAGGCAGGGATTGGGGATAAATAAATATGAAAGGTTATGACGTTTGCTTGCGTAAAAGGACTTTATTAATTGGATTAAAATATCGTACTCAAAGGCAAACATTGGATTTGCTCATTCCCCATGCCAAAAAAATAATGCCTAATCCCCAAGCAGTTGGCAGGCCCATACCACATTTCCTGTCAGGCTGGCCTTCATAAGTCCAGGTCCACCCTCTTAGATAATATTGTGTAGATGTCCTTTGCTTGAAATGCCGTCATGTCTAAGTAAATTTAAACCCTGCAGCTGGATCTGAAGAGGCTTTGGAAATTGCTGTGCTGCTGTCGGATCTGACCCGTTGACCTCTCCATACCACGTGGTTTTAGACTCATTTTCTTCCTGTTTCAAGTGCTGGCTAGCTGCCTGCACATTGACTCCAACTTACGACCCCTGCTGACAGGTAAGTTTTTAACTCAGGCAGTCACTGCAATTCTCCCATTATAGAGCTAGGAGGCACAGACGATGGCCACCTCTTGACACTGCCAAACAGGGAATAGCTTCTGTGTTTTCTGAAACTCACATTGACCTCTCTGATTTATCATTGGCATTTTTTTCCCAAGTGAATGTCTAGTGACACAGCTGGTAAGAATAACTTCATAAGAATAACTTTCTGTTATGAAGACTTTTGTGACCAGAGTTACAATTTTTCTCCAGTTTATTGTAATCCTATGGAAGAGATCATTCAGGGCAGCAGAGTGCACAGGTTTAAGAGCATTCCTTGCATGTGGCTGACCCTAATTCCATTCTCAACATTACCTGATCCCTTGAACACCAATGGGTACAGCCCTACAAGCTCCTGGCACTGCAGGGCCTGAGCAGCACTACATTCTAGGGCTCCTAAAGTCTCTAGCCCATTAGCTCAAGGACCACTAGGAGGTGTCTCCACTTGAAAGGCTCAAAAAAAAAAAATTAATGAACTGTGGTCTTTACTTTGCTTTTGGCCTTGTATGGCTACTTTGTCCTGGAAGTTGGTTTGTGTGTGTGTGGAGGGGACTTGATAAGGATCATGGAAAGAATTTCCTCATTGTTTTCTGGGTCAGCCCTAGATGAATTCCTTTCTTTTCACTTTTAATTTTTGGAAATTTCCGAACCTATGCAGTGGTAGCAAAACAGTATAATGAAACCCCCTGTACTCCACTATATAATATATATATGTACACACACACACACACACACACACACACACACACACACACACACACGAAATTTCCAAACCTATACGGTGGTAGAAAAACAGTATAATGAAACCCCCTGTACTCCACTATATAATATATATATATATATATATATATATATATATATGTATACACACACACAAACACACACCCCTAAATATATTTCTAAATATATTTGCCATAGGCTTAACTTGTCTTTGGATTCTTATGCCTCCCAACCATTTGCTTATTAAGATGCAATGCAACTTATAGAAAAATCATTAGAATGTGGAAAAACTTTAAATGCTTGTAATCTCTTGTCTAGATACTACCTCAATACCTTGTTCAAACCACACTTTATGCTCTTCTATTAATTTAGTATCTTATTATTATTATTATTTTTTATTTTTTGGTTTTTGGGTCACACCCAGCAGTGCTCAGGGGTTACTCCTGGCTCCATGCTCAGAAATTGCTCCTGGCAGGCATGGGGGACCATATGGGGCACCGGGATTCGAACGGATGACCTTTTGCATGAAAGGCAAACGCCTTATCTCCATGCTATCTCCTGGGCCCCTAGTATCTTATTATTTCTAAGTGATGCTAGGTGTAGCTTTGATCTTACCCCACTTTTACACCAGACCTTCCTCTGCCTACATATTACTTAATCCATCTACCTTGCTTAGTTCTTTCTTCACATGATTTTTTAATCTTGAACTGTCTGGATGCTTTTTAGAATTAAACACATGGCACCCCGATTGGCCGCTCTCCAGCTTAGATTACCTTCCTTCCTCAGTCCCAAATAACCCTCCTATTGCTTGGATAATGTTGAGTTCACTCTACCATGTATATAGTGAGTTTTCAAAATTTTCACAAAGGTATTGGCATTCAGGAGAAGGCTGTCACTTAACCCATATAAGTCTTTTATGTGTAGAATTTGAGGTACGGTAACAAAAAAATTAGGATTGTCAGGTAGTAGGGACAGTGAGGTTAGTTGAAGTTGAATGTTTTACTTGACATGGAAAGATCTTCTGGAAGTAGGTTCAATATACTCAAATTCTACATCTATTTGCAAGTTAGTGACTGATACAAACAACTCTACCCAAACGCTACCTGTGTTCTTGTGAGGGAAATAATTATTAACAATATTGGTCTTTGATGAAGATGAACTTGTGTGTGTTAGGCATAGAGCGGGTGGTAACTACTGCAGGTGACATGTGATGTCAGGGAGGTAGCTGTCTTAAGGGAAGAGTGTTTGACCACCTTCCTGCTTCACCTCCCTCACCCATTAAACTGCCTCAGGAGGATCACATCCTTTAAGAGTCAGTCACGAGTACCTCTGTGCTCTACTAGACCTTGCATCTCATCAACCCCATGAAGTAGTCAGACTGGGACTAAGTTTAATTTGATATTCCAGGCAAAGGAATAGGCTGATCTCACTAGAGGCTGTGGACCTCAGGCTGGAGAGAGGACTTTGCTCTTTGCAGGAAAGAAAAGATAGTTCTTCCCTCTGCCTAAGTTACTTGATTCATTGACTCATCTCCTAGAACATTATTTCAGAAGGTGATAATAATATATTACCTAAAATGTTAAAATGATTTCTATTAAAAATAATGAATTATTAGAAAGTTTATTTGGGAGTATACAAAAAAAGCACATCTAAAGCAGAGATGCTGATGATTCGCCAACTTGAAGTGTACAGGGTACTCGTCCCTGTCAAGTGACTTTTGTAAATAGATTTTTCCAAGCTGTCCACCCTACACCCCCTTCCTAGTCTGTTTCTAAGGTGTTGTCAAGGAAAGATCTGGGAGCTATTGCTAGGTTTTTGTTTAATAATCCTATAGTAACCTTTATTCTTCTTTCTTCTTTGTTGCCAGCCTGAGCTCTGAGTTGTACTTCTGCATCTCAAAGGACATCCTTCTTCTCAGTGGTTTATTTGAGTATCAGAGAAATCTGTGCCTTTGACTAGTTTGGTTTTTTAATCCACATCACCAGACTTCACCTGCCTGCAGTATAATGTTGATTATTTCTCTGACTCCAGCATACCGAGGTCATGTTTTCCAGATTAGTTCTGAAACTCCCTTGAGTTTTCATTGTTGCTGCTCTGTTTTTCCTTTAGTAGTGGGTTGGGGTAGAACTCTACTTCTGAATCTATGCATTTTCTCAGAATTTCAAGCTTTCTTTTTTCACACGCTTGCTTTTGCTGATGGAGAAACTACAGGAAGTGTGGAGCTGTGCAGGAATTTGAGGACTAAGGTATTCCTAGGACTGTATATAAATCTCTAGACTGTGGGTTGGTGAAGTGTAAGCAAACTAATGAGTAAGTGGAAAGATACCAGTCTGTGAATGTTTTTGTGACAATTAGGTCAAATTTTCTGTAATTCTCTGGTGACCTTTAGTTCCACATTTCTAATTTTTCTTGTAAATTTTTGGAAGGCATTTGTGGAAAGAGCCATAGAAAACTTGATACCCTTCAGGATAAATGTTCTGGTACACATCTGAAATTTTTGTTTTGTTTTGTTTTGTTTTGGGTGATACTCATTGATGCTCAGGGGTTACTCTGACTCTGCATTTAAGACTCATTTCTGGTGGATATTGGGGAATTACATAGTATACCAGGGAACGTACCCTGGTGACCGCGTACTATCTCTCCATCCCTTTATCTAAATTTTAATCTTAGGTGATGTTTAAGTTCTCTTTTCCATTGGAGTTTTCAGGGCCAATTCTGTTACATTTTGCACTGCCCTAATGAGATGCTTATAGCTGATAGAAATGGAGACTAGCTCCTGGTTCATTCTGATCACTTGGTACCAGTCTTCTCCTGGATTTAATTGCTGACTTGGAAGGTGACGGGGCCTCATGTAACCTTGAGCTAGATACATCTGGCAAAAGTGAGTGCAGTAAAAGATAAAAGATTCAAGGTTCTTACTAGCTCCTCCAGTGGCTTCCTGGCTTAGACGTCATCTGATGTGCGTAAATAGGACTGAAAAGATGCCAGTGGATTTTATGTAGGTGGCATTAATAGTATCCGAGTCAGAGTCTCAATTAAGACAGCAGCAGGAGCCGAGCTGACTGGCATTTTCTGCTCTCTCGTGTGGTTACTCACTGATTTAGGTTAGAAATTAGACCATGAACTGGCACCTGCTGTGTGTACCAATCATTGTGGTTCTTTGCTGTTACGACAAGTTGGCTTTGTTTTCAGTGTGACCCTTGCTGGCATCATCTCCTCCACTCATCCCAGCACCTGCAGTGGCAAGATGCCTCCTACTAGTGCTTTCACATGTACAGACCTAAGACCCCAAATTCTGGGTCTTGTTCAAGATAATGAATTAGGCCCCCTGGGATGATCCTGAGGGCTGAGTAGGGATATACCACAAATAGATCCCAATACATTTGAAGGTACTTGGAAGCTTCTTCCCTTTCCCTCCCTCCTCTCCCACAGTGGCCAGTGCTGTTATTCTAGGCCCTTCCACAACCAGAATGGAGAATTTCTAGGTGGCACCCTTTTTTATAGAAGAAGGGCAGTTAGAACAGATATTTTATTTTTTTAAATAATGTTTTTATTTAAACACTGATTATAAACATGATTGTAGTTGAGTTTCAGTCATAAAAAGAACACTCCCCTTCACCAGTGCAACCTTCCCACCACCAGTGCCCCTCATCTACCTCCTTCCACCCTCTCCCTGCCTGATTTGAGACAGGCATTCTACTTCTCTCACTCATTAACATTGTCATGATAGTGTCATCTCTCTAACTAAACTCACCACTCTATGTGGTGAACTTAACACCGATAGCCAGTCCTTCCAGCCCTCATCTCTGTTGTCTTCTTTCTCTTCCCCTCCCCTCCCCTTCCCATCCTTCCTCTCCCCTCCCCTCTCCTCTCCTCTGCTCTCTTTTCCTTTCCTTTCCTCTTCTCTTTTTATTTATTTTTTTTGGTTTTTGGGCCACACCCGGTGACGCTCAGGGGTTACTCCTGGCTATGTGCTCAGAAGTTTCTCCTGGCTTGGGGGACCGTATGGGAAACCGGGGAATCGAACCACGTTCTATCCTAGGCTAGCGCAGGCAAGGCAGGCACCTTACCTCCAGCGCCATCGCTCGGCCCCTCTTCTCTTTTTAAAAGATTTTTATTTTTGGGCCACATCCAATGATGTTCTCAATGGTTACTCCTAACTCTACATTTAGGGATTACTCCTTGCACGGGAACATATGGGATGCCAGGGGTCAAACTTAGGTTCACTGAGTGCTGTACTATCTTTCTCTCTAGATTGGTGGCTTTCAGACTTTCTGCACCTGTGGGCCAGCTACAGTGCTCATACTGGTGGTCGAAACTGCCTTCCAGTACCTGACCAATACTGTTTACTCCCTCCACAATGATGTCGAGAAGTTACTCCATAGTCATTATGGCATAGCCCTTCATCAAATATTGTGCTAACACCACACCTAATCATTTCATCTAATCATTTGTTTATGGTGACTCTGTGATGCTTTAAAATTTGACTTGATGATTCTTTGTATCCTGGTCATCAATTCCTTTGAGGTCCAGAAACTTTTTTCGTTTAAAGTAGTCTCTGTTAATCAGTATTTTCCTCCTTGAATATGCCTTTGGCTTCAATGACATGGTAGCTGGGTCTCTTTTCCATTGACTTAAATGAGACAGGGTTTTGGTACTATTACTAAAAATATCACCATTACCTGGAGCAAAGGAAGAAAGTATGCCTTTAAGGGTGTTGCCTGCGGGCTTTTGGGAGGTTTTTTCAACTGGGCAGCACTGCTGAGCTGTTCCCCTTATTCCCAGGGCTGGGTTCCAGCATCCTGTGCAACCAGAAAGATGGACAGGCGGGTGACAAAGATTTGTAGTGATACCTAACATCCTGGTAAAGAAGATACCTCTGTGAAGGAACTGAAGCTCTTATCTCTGGGGCAGTAGTTATTCGAGGTTGAGGGAATGCAAATGATGAGAAAGTAGTTCAGTCCTCCCATTTTGTTTTTGGACCATGCTCAGTAGTATTTAGGGGTTATTCCTGAAGGGACCATATACAGCTCTAGGTTGGCTGTATGCAACGCAAGGGCCCTACCCACTGCACTCCTGCTGGAAGTAAATTTCTTGTCAGTTTTATATTTATAGAGAAGTAGCAAAAATGTGACAGAGTTTTCTTATTCCCTGGTGCAGGGTTGTTTGAACTTTTTTCACTTGCGACCCCTTTTTCACTAGAGAAATTATGTGAACTCAAGTATATACAATAAGTACATAGATCAAACATTTATTGCTATTAAATGTCATTAATTTGTTATCTCAATGATTTTGTTAGGCCTTCTGCTCAGCTGCCTGGCCCATATAAGTCAGAATGTTAGTTATGACTAGTTGAGTGACTACATGATTATTGTTGCCACTGAAGTTCTCACATTGTTCTGCTTTCGTAGTTGTCTTCTGTCAGCCTTATCCTGTGTTGGAAACCCTTGGTGGAAACTCTTCTGAATGTGACTGCTTCTCAGGCTCTGTTTATGATGACCCTGACAGAAAGTTTTGAGATACTTCGTGGCTTGGCACTTGATAGAATTGGGGTGCCGTTTCTGAGGGCAGATTTAGATAGGAGTTCTGGGTCCAGGATTGAAGACCACATGACCTGAGTCTTCCTTATATGTCTCTGGTTAGTAGGACTTGCTGCTGCTTTGTGTGGCCTTGACTATGAGGATAAGAAGGCATGTGCTGGGTTTCCCCAGGGGAAAAAGGTCCTCTCTTCTCCCTGTTGAGGTTGTCTACTGTGAGTCTCCAGAATAGGAGTCAGTTTTCCTGAACTGAACAGAAGGACCCCTGGTTGATAGAGAAGTCCCTCAACAAAACTGACCTTTTTTTTTGGGAAGAGACACATTCACCTGGCCCAGGATACTACCCACAATAGGCTGGCAATGGACAAGTTCCAGGGTTGGGAGTGGCACAGCCTTGTGTTAACGTCACTCAATTCTCCTGCTCCAAACCCAGGAGCATTCCCAGGAAGGCAAAAGGGATATGATTTATCATATTTTTCACTCTATAAGACAAACCTGACCATAAGACACACACATAGTTTTTAGATGCTCTCCTATCCTGCACTCATGCTTTAGCTCCAGGCATCATGGACTCCATTAGACACACTTTTGGGGGGTGTAGGGAATATGTCTTATGGTACGAAAAACATGGTAACTCCAAAAGCTCCCATTTGTTGTATTTCATTGCCTTTCTGAACTGGCATTGCTATTTAGAGTCAGAGTTTTAACAATCAAACCGAAATAGGGTTTGGTTAGCCATCTGTAATTGTAGACTGGAATAATATCTTGCATTTCTTGCTGGATTTTGTGTGATTCTTCAGGGCAGGAATTCTACCCTGAGCTTGGGGCCCCAACTCTTGTCATTTTTTTGTACACAAGGCTCTCAGCTCAAGAAAACTGAAATAGATGTGAGGTGTGAGATCCCAGGTGAGGTAGCAGGTGTCATAGGCCCCTGGATTCAACTACAGGCACTGGTGGAGCCTGAGCCGGGCAGTCATTAGCTAGTTCAGGAATTCACTTTATTTTTGTAGCAGAGGCCAAGAGGGACTGCATGTGATGGGAGCGGGACAGTGGGCAGGACAAATTAGAGCACTGAAAGACCCGACCCTTGTTTCTTTCTTCTGCACAGGTGGATCTGAAGAGCAAGATGGGGTGCCAGATGCTGTTCAACATTGGGCAGCAGATGTTGCGGCGGAAAGTGGTGGACTGCAGCCGGGAAGAGAGCCAGTTGTCACGCTGCCTCAACACTTTTGACTTAGTGGCCCTGGGCGTGGGCAGTACGTTGGGTGCCGGTGTCTATGTGCTTGCTGGTGCTGTGGCCCGTGTAGATGCAGGCCCAGCCATTGTCATCTCCTTTCTGATTGCAGCACTGGCCTCCGTGCTGGCGGGCCTTTGCTATGGCGAGTTTGGTGCTCGGGTGCCCAAGACGGGCTCAGCGTATCTCTACAGCTATGTCACTGTTGGTGAGCTGTGGGCATTTATCACTGGTTGGAACTTGATTCTCTCCTACATCATAGGTGAGTATAGAGGCTGCATCTTCTGTGTTCTTCTCTCAGTTCTTGCATGGCCCATTGTGCCTCTTCACAGGAGGTGGTCTGGGAGGCTCTGTGACCTCTTCTCTGACCTTGTTTACAGTGATGAGTTTATCGGATTTTAGATGGGGGCAACCCTATGAACAAGAAAATCATGCCTTTGAGTTCATCTTTGCAAGGAGAGATTTGCAAACAAACTAGGATGTTTCTAATAAATTACTACTACAGATCTACTATTAATATCAGTAGATCATTGATATAGAAATAATTAGGAATTCAGAAAAGCACCCACATGGCAATATGTAGTCTGATAATCTGGAGAAATTAATTCTCTTATTCATTCAACAAATACGTATTGACCACTTCTATGCTAGGCATTCTACTAGAGACCAGGAACAAGACCATCTCTTTTAATGAGTTTACTTGTAGGGATGTGTAAATGCAAATAGTTTGATTGATTTTAATATGTATTTATTTTTGCTAATGATGCAGAGCAGTTTAAGAGCCATTTATTGCTGGGAAATGCTTAAAGCGTGTGAAAAATCTACTGCCCCTGTCCCATACGTTGTACTTTTCAAATAGATGATAAAATGTTTCTCACTATTTTACCATAAAGCGTATGTGTATAGCATAATTTACTAAATGTCCTTGTGCAGTATTTATACTTACCACTTGTTGCGATAGGACTTCATGTCTGATCAGTATTTCCTTTAAAGTGGTCTATGAAGCAGGATCTAGTCAGTGTGCCTGCATTTTCATTTCATCTTTTAGAAATGACTAACATAATTTTATGATATATAGAATGCCATTTTGATAGTGATATAGTATGAAATGCTTACCACAGTATTTTTATCCACATTCTAGCCTATCAAATAGATACATTTAGAAGGAAAAATAAACTCCTCTGTGACTAGTGCTTGTGTTTGTTCTCCTGACAGTCTTTCTGTTCTTTGTTTATGAGTACCACACACCAAACAGCCAGTCTTTCAATCAGTCATTCACCTACCCTAACCAATAACTGAATCAACCATCCAATGATTCAGTGAACCATCTTGCCCACCCAACCACCCAAGCATTCTCCCACCCAACTTAGCTTCCTCTTCCAGCCAGCTACCCAATACTCAACCAATCAGTACCAAAAATAATCTTTTCATTTGAGTAGGTGAAAGATTTTGTTTCTCTTCGTGTTATGTATATTTTTAATCCAACTTAAGTTGAGTATATTAGCTTAAAAGAAACACCTAAACAGAATAACTAAAGATGTGACTAGCCAGCTCACAGAGGTACATAGAACTATGTAAAGCACCACCATATATTCTGTTGCTCTTTTAACAAACTTCCTGCAATATTGTCAACAAGCAGGAGACCATGGTAGTTGAGCTGTGTGAGTCACATTCAGTGCTGTGGGCACCATCTTGGAACCTGATACTTGGTGCTGTGTGCAATTTTCAGTGTTCAGGGCTCTGGCCCCTTGCCCCAGTGGGACCATCACTGTGCATTTCAGAATCAGAATACAAGGTTTCCCCCAGCTCTGTAAGTGACACTTCCCCTTTGTTTTCAGTGTCTTCACACAAGCTAGAATCTGGGGGGTGACAGCCCAAGAAGGAACAGAGTTATTTTAATTGCCCATTATAGTACCCAAGGACCTACATGAGCATAAACCAAAACTAAACACAAAATGTCCACTCTTTCTAGATCAACAAATATGAGATTCTCTCCCAGAGTACTGTGCTGTGTGCTTTTGTGTGCTGTATGTGTACACGCGTGCACATGCATATGTGTGAGCTGAGTGGGTTCTTAGAGTTCCATCAGCATTTGGGGCGATTACTTTTTTCCCCTGGGTTATGGCCTTGGTGGATGGATGGTCTAGTAGGTTCATTGCTCAGGATGACAAAACATACTTTGATATTGTACGGTTAAAGAAAGAATTAGTGTCTCTGAAGATCACACAGGCAAAATTCTATGGAGGGTCAGGATGGCAGTCACTAGTCAATAGAAAAGAAAGGGAAATATTCTGAGAGCCAAAGGATTCAGCTAGGAAAGCAGTGACTTTATTACAGTTAAAAGAGAGAGCAAGTAAGCTGTTTGTTTTGTTGGCATGTGTATGAGACAGGGAGAGAGCGAGGGCAAAGTAAGGACTTTATCTGTAGTGAGACCCCCCTGTCACCCATGTATCTGAGTTAGCTCCAGGTGCTGCTTTCTGCTCAGGGGTGAACAGGAGACTATTTTGAGTCAAGGGCAGATCTGTCCCTGTATGTTTTCTTGATTCCCGTTGCTGGGAGAACAGTGTCACTGGCTAGGAAGGTTCTGTCGACACTGAACCCAGGAGGGTTTGGAAAAGGAGTTTCCTGAGCAGTGCAGCTTCATCTGCTGATTGGCACCAGTAGGTGAATTGAGGGAGTCCTCCTAATGACTGACCTACTGCCCACTAGTGTTTCTCTTTGGAATGGAATAAAATAGGCCAAATGGATTAAATACCATCAGAGTTCCCTTAGCTGGTCAGGGAAGCACTGTTTTGTAGCATTTAATTGTTTGCTCTACAGCACTTTAGAAAGGCACTGAATTCACTGCGCCTTGGTTTGCGACAGAAAATGCCTTTCACTCCAAGCCCTGGAAGCCTACATTACTCCCACTTCCCAGCAAATACCACTTGACCCAGGCCTCTGAGATCAGATAGCCTGGAGTTTCAGTGCACCATATGTGATCCTTATGTGGATGCTGTAAACATTGAACTAGAGGGCCATTACTATATTTATTGTTTTCTTTTCATTTCCTTTGGTGCATATGTTTTGTGACAGGTACTTCAAGCGTGGCGAGATCCTGGAGCGCCACATTCGATGAGCTGATAGGCAAGCCTATAGGAGAATTTTCTCGAAGACACATGACTCTGAATGCCCCTGGAGTGCTAGCTGAAACCCCAGACATATTTGCTGTGATTATAATTCTTATCTTAACAGGTAAAGTCACATATGGAAACAAATATCAGGTTTGAGGGCAAAGTACAATATATGTGATGGGCTTCCATTAAGATGGTTTCTTCCTTCTTTTTTCTTTCTCACTCCCCCCCTCATCTAGTTTATTTTTTTATAATGAATATATTCACCCTTTGTATCTGATTGGATTTTACAGATTTATGAGGGGCTGGAAACTTTAATAGTCGTTGAGTCATATACCATTTAATTCAAGGAGACACTTAGATTTTTGAGGTGAGGGTTTGATAAAATTTCAGTCTTCCTGTTCAATAGAAATGTAATTTCTTTGGGATCCAGTTCTCAGTGTATGGTATTTAGGGAAAAAAAAAGTTATGGTTCACGAGCCGGGAAGATGTGGAGTAAGTAAGTAATAAGGCCTAACTAGACTCCAACCTGCACTTGAATATCACAGCCATCTAGGAGAGCTACAGATTAAGTAGACAAGAATCAAGATACCAAACATCAAAAAGCCTTCAAGACATCAACTATGTTTCAGAGGAAGATTATAGTTATGGAATTTGAGAAGTTCAGTGGCTTCTTTGTGACCCGGGTTTTTTTGTTTTTGTTTTTTGTTTTTTTTTTTCAGTCACAAGGATAGGGGCTTTGTTTCATGTGACATTTTTCAGGGTTACAAACATTAAATTGAATGCAAATAGCTCTCCTTTGATGATAGAGCATTATGGGTGAGCTTTCAAATGGAGAGGACTTGTTTTATGCATCACGTAATTGCAGTTATTCTGTAGAGGTTACTCTGAGCAGTATTTATGGTCAGTTGGCAGGAACAAGTATCAGAAAATAAGTTTCAACTGTTGAGCTTGTCATAAACATGAGAGGAAAGAATGCCAGTGGGAAAGCACATTGAAGCATGAGGTGTTGCTCCCTGTAATTAATTGCTCAGTTCTCTCCAGAGGACTATATTTCAGAGCTCAAGCTATTTTGGAGAGCACTGGGGGATTTTAGGAGTGGGATACCTAACTTTCAAGGGCTATTCCTCTGGCTGTGCCTGGACTGTTTGGTCCAGAAATTGGACCTAACCTCCAGCACACAAAACATCTGCATTTGCAAGCATCTTTTATTTAATGGTTTATAAAACATGTGCATGACTGGTAGTAGGATAGTACTCTTAAATCTTATGTAGTGGGCAGCATCTCCAAGGCACCTTTCCCAAGCCTCTTTATTTACTTATCGTGGGGGAGTTTCACCATGAAAGTCCCCAAGTGGTATTTACCCAAATGGCATAATCCACAGAGATAAGTGCTGCCTTGTGTTTCTATGAATTTTTTTATTGCTTACTCTTGTTTTTGTTTTAAATGCAACAACTAAGCTAAGTCAGACCTTGTTTAATGTGTTCAAGAAAGGTGTATTGTCAATTTCTAGTGATTTTGACAATCAGTAAGTTTTGCATTGGGCATCTTCGCCCCATGCTCAGCAAGGAAATGTTTAAGAAGCAAAGCAAAAGTGGAAAGAGAAGTAGAGACTCTCACCAGAAATTCCTGTATTTATTCACTCCATGGAATTCTGTTGACCCCTTCCGGTAAACTCACAGCCAACACCATCCCTCGTTGTTTGAGTTTCCTTTAGGTCCCTCTTTGTGGCTCCAGTTGTGAATCTCTAGTGGATTCAAGACCTGGAACATTTATGTGTTCAAATCAGAGGGGAGATTGTCATGTCCAGCATGCAGCAATTTATTGAAAGGCAAGCACTCTATTTATAAGATCTCAACAAAGCAGAATACTTACAGGACACCTGTTCTCTTTGTTTAATGTCCCCCCCACTCCTTAGGATCGCAAGTCAAGGCATGCAAGGCCACTTTTCTCCCATAATATTCTTCCCCTAGAGATTACGCCTGGCACCCTCCCTTTTCCAGCCCCTTTATTCCATCTATTTTGTTTTTACCAGAGGCATTCCTCGGAACGGCAAGTGCTTTCACATGCCTCAATTCAAGACTTCATGGACAAGGTCATTCAGACAATGAGAGGAACCATTGTCAACAGAGCATAATTGTGATAGTTGATGTTGCTATTATTCTGTGTGAATCTAAATAATGCTCCAACCTAAGTTCCTATTTTACTGACCAAAAAAAAGCACATTTATGGAGAAGTAAATTTTATTTCTCTCTTTCTTGGAGGGAATAATAAATTCTGCCCCTGAAGCCCAGTCTGTGCTTTAGTGAGAGGGTACAGTGAAGCTTGGGATGTGAGTGGCTCTCTTTCCCCTAGAGGGGAACAGGGGCCTTCTTGCTATAGCCTCTGATGTCCTGTGCCTGTTGTCCTCACCAGTGGCCCCAAGATCCTCAGTTTGGGTAGCTTTGAGTTCAAGGCCCTGTGAACAAGACTTATTTCTCTTCTCACCTCTGAAAGGAGAATGAGTCCAGCCCCCTTTCAGAAGCATCCTGAAGTTTTTGCTATTTGGATTAATATGAAATTCCCTCCCACCCCCAATCCCTTGCCTTGTATGAGTTTAACTTGGATGAATTTTCTCTTTTTATACCTTTTTAGGTCTTCTAACCTTTGGTGTGAAGGAATCAGCCATGGTCAGTAAAATCTTCACTTGTGTGAATGTCCTGGTCTTGGGCTTCATCATGGTGTCAGGGTTTGTGAAAGGCACCCTTAAGAACTGGCAGTTCTCAGAAAAAGATTTCCTGAATGGCTCCAGTCGGTTCTGCTCTAACAAGTGAGTCTCTTCACTCTCTTCTTAGCAGCCATCATTTGGTCAGACCTGGTACTTCATACATGTCTACTGAAGATGTGCCTTGGCTAAAACAGTGATCCTAAGAGAGGATTGGAGAGATAGTCTAGGACTTAAGGCACTAATTTTGCATGTGACTGACACAAGTTCAATCCCCAACAGTATACAGTTCCCCAGGAGCACAGGGCCTGATCAGATGCATCCTGGGGCTCTTGTGTGGGTCATTGGGTGATGCTAGGAGTGGTCACCAAATTTCCCTGCATACCTCTTGGGAGGCGACATAATCAAAGAAGATAATCTGAACCATGAAAGAAAAATTATTTTACCCTGAAGTATGTAAGAATGTTTTTGTTATGTTATTGCCCTTAATCTTTCAGAATTTCATATCACAAAGGAAGATATTCTGGAAAAGTCTCCTCATTCTAAATCTAAAATTGTATGTAATTCAGGGTTACTAATTAGATTCACTAATTTCAGCCTTTTTTTTTTAATTAAAAATTTTTTTTATTTTAACACCTTGATTACATACATAATTGTGTTTGGGTTTCAGTCATGTATAGAACACCACCCATCACCAGTGCAAAATTCCCATCACCATTGCCCCAAATCTACCTCCTCCCCAACCACCCCCCGCCTGTACTCTAGACAGGCTCTCCATTTCCCTCATAGGCTCTCATTTTTAGGACAGTTTAAAATGTAGTTATTTCTCTAACTAAGCTCACTACTTTTTGTGGTGAGCTTCCTGGGGTGAGCTGGAACTTCCAGCTCTTTTCTCTTTTGTGTCTGAAAATTATTATTATTGCAGGAAAATGTCTTTCATTTTCCTTAAAACCCATAGATGAGTGATACCATTCTGCGTTTTTCTCTCTCTCTCTCTGACTTATTTTACTGAACATGATAGATTCCATGTACATCCATGTGTAGGAAAATTTCATGACTTCATCTCTCCTGACAGCTGCATAATATTCCATTGTGTATATGTACCACAGTTTCTTTAGCCATTCGTCTGTTGAAGGGCATCTTGGTTGTCTTGCTATGGTAAATAGTGCTGCAATGAATATAGGTGTAAGGAAGGGGTCTTTGTATTGTATTTTTGCGTTCCTTGGGTATATTCCTAGGAGTGGTATAGCTGGATCATATGGGAGCTCGATTTCTAATTTCTGGAGGAATCTCCATATCGCTTTCCATAAAGGTTGAACTAGACAGCATTCCCACCAGCAGTGGATAAGAGTTCCTTTCTCTCCACATCCCCGCCAACACTATTTGTTCTCATTCTTTGTGATGTGTGCCATTCTCTGTGGTGTGAGGTGGTACCTCATAGTTGTTTTGATTTGCATCTCCCTGATGACTAGTGATGTGGAGCATTTTTTCATGTGTCTTTTGACCTTTTGTATTTCTTCTTTGTCAAAGTTTCTGTCCATTTCTTTTCCCCATTTTTTGATGGGATTAGATGTTTTTTTCTTGTGAAGTTCTGTCAGTGCCTTATATATTTTGGAAATTAGCCCCTTATCTGATGGGTATTGGGTGAACAGTTTCTCCCACTCAGTGGGTGGCTCTTGTATCCTGGGCGCTATTTTCTTTGAGGTGCAGAAGCTTCTCAGCTTAATATATTCCCATCTGTTAATATCTGCTTTCACCTGCTTGGAGAGTGCATTTTCCTCCTTGAATATGCCTGTAGTCTCAATGTCATGGAGTGTTTTGCCTACGTGTCATTTTATGTATTTTATGGTTTCAGATCTGATATCAAGGTCTTTGATCCATTTGGATTTTATCTTCGTACATGATGTTAGCTGGGGGTCTAAGTTCAACTTTGTGCAAGTGGCTAGCCAGCTGTGCCAACACCACTTGTTGAAGAGGCTTTCTTTGCTCCATTTAGGATTTCTTGCTCCTTTATCAAAAGTTAGGTGACTGTATGTCTGGGGGACATTTTCTGAGTATTCAAGCCTATTCCACTGGTCAGAGGGCCTGTCCATGTTCCAATATCATGCTGTTTTGATAACTGTTGCTTTGTAGTAAAGCTTAAAATTGGG
>PVKC010005084.1:0-33942 GCA_004027635.1 Crocidura indochinensis | reverse complement strand
TGTATATATATATATATAAACATCTATATATATATAAATTTGTGTGTGTGTGTGTGTATGTGTGTGTGTGTGTGTGTGTGTGGTTTTTGGGTCACACCTGGCAGTGCTCAGGGGTTACTCCTGGCTCCATGCTCAGAAATTGCTCCTGGCAGGCACGGGGGACCATATGGGGCACCAGAATTCAAACCTATGACCTTTTGCATGAAAGGCAAATGCCTTACCTCCATGCTATCTCCCGGGTCCCAGTACCTATATATTAATGACATATACACATGGATGTGTATCTATATTTTAGATGTACATATATCAATACTACTGTAAATTATGACTCAATAACAAAAAACTACACACTCCCACAGCACCCCCACAAACAAAAAACAAATAAACAAAATAAACAACTCCATCTGGGGCCGGAAAGATAGCACAGTGGTAGGGTATTTGGCTTGCACACACTCAGTCCAGGATGGATGGTGGTTCAAATTCCGGCATCCCATATGGTCCCCCATGCCTGCCAGAAGTGATATCTCAGCACAGAGCCAGGAGTAACCCCTGAGCTCAGTCGGATGTGACCAAAATCAAAAACAAAAACCCTCCATCCTCCATCACCTTATTTGTGAAGTTAGGTTTAGTCACTCCAATAACAAAATACATTCTGGTTATTCAGTGATGACCAAATAAACAGAACAGTCACAGTATCTGAAGCTTGTGGGATCAGGAAAAGCCTGGGATGGCAGATTAAGAAAAGAAAAAGGCTTTGTAGCCTAGCTACTGCTTACTCTGGAGTGTGAAAATTTCACAGTTTAATTTAGTCCCATTTGTTATCTTTGTTTCTACCTGCTTGAACAATGGTGCTTTCTCCTTGAAGATGTATTCAAACTCAATGTCATGGAGTGTTTTCCTACATTTTTTTTCTATATACTTTATAGTTATATGTCTGATATAAAAATATTTAATCCATTTTACTTTGACCTTTGTGCATGGTGTCAATGTTTGAGAGGTCTGGATTCACTTATTTTTACATGTGGCTGACCAGTTGAACCAACCACTTGTTGAAGAGGCTTCCTTGCTCCATTTTGTTTCAATTAATCTAAGATTGATTGTATGTATGTCTGAGGGTCATTCTCTGAATATCCAAGTAATTCCATTGATCTAAGTTTCTTTCTTTATTCCAAATACCATGTGTTTTAATAACTATTCCTTTGTAATACAGTTCAAAATTGAGGAAAGTGGTGCCTCCCATCTTTTTCCTAAGGATTGCATTAGCTATTTGTGGGTGTTGTTTCAAAAAAAATTTCAGGAGTGTTTGTTCCACTTCTTTGAAAAAATGTCATGGGTATCCTTAGAGAGATTACTTTAAATCTGTAGAATGCTTTAGGGAGTATTGCCATTTTAATTATGTTAACCCTCCCAACCCATGAACAGAGTATATGTATTCATTTTCTTGTCTCTTTTATTTCTTGGAGCAGTGTTTGAGGGTTTTTTTTTCCATATGTCTTTTACTGTTTTAGTTGAAGGTACTTGAGTTTCTGGGCACTATGGTGAATAGGATTATTTTTATAATGTCTATTTCTTCTCTACCTTTATTTGTATCTAAGAAGGCCATGAACTTTTATGTGGAGACAAAGGCTACCTACAGCACGGGAGAAATGATTCACCCAACACTCACCTGATAATATTTAAGATATACAAGATACTGAAAGAACACAATAAAAAAATATCTAACACCATCAAATAGTGGGGAGAAGATATGAACAAACATTTCCTAAAAAAAAAAAATACAGCTGGCCAAAAGGCACATAAAAAAATTGCTTCATGTCACTAATTACCAGGGAGATATAAATAAAAATGAGGTATCATCTCACACCACAAAGACTGACACACATCATATAGAGCAACCAGTGCTGGCCTGGATGCACAGAAAAAGGAACTCTATTCACTGCTAGTGGAAATGCTGTCTACTTCAGCCTTTGCAAAATTCAATGTGGATATTCCTCATTAAACTAGAAATTGAGTTCACACAATATCCTGCAATACTACTCTTAGGATATACCCTAGGAATATAAAAAACACAATGCTGTAAAGCCCACTATATTCCTTTAGTCATTGCAGCACTATTTACAATAGCCAGAATTTTTGAACAACCCTAGTATCTAACAACAGATGAGTGGCTAAAGAAACTGTGGTACGTCTACACAATGGAACACTATGCAACTGTTAGGAAAAAAATCAAGTGATGAAATTTGCCTATATAGGATGAACATGGGAGAATATTATGCTGTGTGAAATCAGTAAGAGGGAGAACAACTGACAAAATAGACTCAACAATTTATGGAATATAATAAAAATAGAAGACAATATGGTAATAATATCCAGAGACAATAGACATGAGGACTAGAATGACCAGCCACCCATGGCATGAAACTTGCCATAAAGAGTGGTGAGTGCAGTTAGAGCACTAACCATAATGACAACTACCATGGCTGTCCCAGAGACAGGCAGTGTCATGGTGCTTAAATAATTTAAAAATAATTAAATGATAAAAGGAGTAAATTTTTAAAAATAAACTGTTTTAAGTGACAATACAGTCTTTGGGGGGAAAATGACATCCTAGTAATATTGACAAATATTTATTAGCATATTATCTACAAACTGTTTTCTGGTTTAAAGTATGAGAATATGACATCTATTCAGAATTTAATATTACCAAAGAATTAATAGAAGTTTGGGTATAACAAAAATAAATGAAATGGTAATATCCATATTTGAGTAGAGAGGAATACTGTTTATCCATCTTGGTTGAGGACTATGCAAGCAATACCAGGGAGACGAATGACAGTGAATGCCTGGACTTTGCTATAAGTATTAGTTCTTGCTGTAGTGAGATTAAAAAGCTGGTAAAAACATCAGCTTTCGGCTTGGAGGAGCCATCACTCCTGTGAATGAAGAAAAAGGAGTCCCTTGAAAAATGCCTTCAAGAAAAATTTATTGTAACTACTGGGACAACAGATCTTAAGGTTCTAAACAAAGTCTTGTAATTGCTGATTAAAATGACCTAATAGTTATGAAATATTATTTGTGAAATAATATTAGTGAAAATAAATGCACACTCATACCAGAATCTCTAAGATATTTTATTTTTCAGTTTTACATCTTTTTAGGTAGCAGCAAAATGAAGAAGCATTCCAGCGATTATCAAACAAAAACTATCCATTATCCATGACATTAAAATTTAATGAAATGATTTCTTTAAAACAGTATTTTCACAATATATTTACAATCACAGTTTCAGTGATGAGAAGTTAGTAATTCTGGGAAGATAAAAAAAATGGTAACTGAGCAGCATAAACCCTTCTAAGAGAAATATCCTTGTCTTTGAGAGGATAAGTATCGAGGCCTTAAACCCAATAATAATTTTTCCCAGAGAAGATTTTTAGTATCTAAATAGCACCCACTTCTGACATCTCAATTCCTGATTTTAATGGCTGCACACTGTGGACCTCTGCGCCGCACTTGGGACAAGTAAAGTTGATATCGAACAAAAAGCTACTCTTAACACAATAGTAACAGAAGATATGCTCACAGCCTATAGTGTGAGGCATGGTGGGCCATTCTCCACACAGAGAACATTCTTTGCCACTGGTAGCTAAGGTACTGTCACTATTAGGAGCACCAGTAATAGGGATACACCACGAGGATAATTTGGCCTTCATCTTCTGGAGATTGATAAGGGGTAAAAGAAAAATCAGAAACTCGGCAAAGCCATGCCAGAGAAGTTCCCTATTCATATACTCAAAGCCAATTTCCCGTCTGCTCTGGGGCTTGCAAAACACAGAATGAATCCCCAGGAGACGTTCCGTCAAAGTGGCGAACTTGCCTCTTTGAAGGAAAACCAAGAAGTTGATCAACCCACCTAACTTCAAAAGTCCGACTGTGAAATTCAGGCATTGCTTGAGTTTCCCAAAGGACGCTAAATGGTGGTTTCGAAACAAATCATAGCAACGTTCCTCTAACCATGTTCCCCCGATCGTACAGACGGCATACCACAACTTTTGATTCTTACTTGGTGGCTGGTACTTGGAGGAGAAATCGTTTTTGTACTGTATATTCAAAACTGACTGTCCCACCGTGGCATTTTTAGAGTAGACAGTGAATCTCCACAAGAAAAGCCACAAGAGTGCTTTCACTTCTGGCTCAACTTGGGCTAAAAGGCCTGGCTTGAAGCCATGAAAACACTGAGTAAACTGGGACCAAATTAGCTGCTCCAAAGCTTTGTTTAGCTCAAGTGCATCCAACTGACTTATTCTTAGCACTCTGTCTGTCCTCTTCACATTCTCTTCTCCAGAAGCCATGCCTTCTTTCAAGGATTCTAGGAAAAAACACAACAGGGAGTAACATCAAACAGCTGCCCAAGTACAATAACCTCTCAACTAATGTGGAAAAACTCTGATATGCAAATTAGATGAACACATAGCAACTGGACTTTTCTGTAGTGAAAAATAGTATGTGAGCAATCAATCACTTCTTTCTTGTAACTTCTTTTTCTCTCTCTATCTCCTCTCTTTTTTTTTCTTTTTTTCTGTGGGATGGGGCACATCTGGTGCTGCTCAAGGACAACCCCGACCTGTCAGTTTGGAGCTGTTGGTAGACTGATTAAAGTTTTGTTCAGTTTTGCTCCAATATGTGGTCATATCCTTCAACTCTTGACCCTAACATACCAAAATTTTTATATTAAAAAATGGGGAAAATATTTTAAAAGAAACTCAAAGAACACATCTGAGCATAAGTGTGAGCGTGTGAGCCTTGGGAAAGCTGGTTCTGTAGTTGCTTCTGACACAGCTCTGAATTTACACAGCAAAAACAGAAATATTTGTTGTATTCGGGGGAAAAATGTGTACACGTCATTTGTGTTGGTGTAGCTAAGAAAATGACTTCCTAGGAAAGTGGCAAAGTTTTATTTCTGACTCTAAGGCTTATTCCAGGCTTTGTGTTGAAAGATCACTCCTGATGGTGCTGTAGGGGCACATGCATGTCAGAGATCATGGATCAGGACTGATCAAGTATAAGGCAAGAAAGTACTATACTATATTTTAAGTCCACTTTCCCCCTACTCTTTTTCTTTATTTTCCACCCTATTCAAAGGAATACCAATTTTTTTTTGCAATGTATTATAATTCCACAACATACTTTAAATGAACCCTTCTTAAATGTTTTAGCAGAAAGATAGTAAAATCCTGAAGCTAACGGTGATGGGGCTTTTTTAATAACAGGACAAAGAGAGAACAAAATGAACTTAATAAAAACCATGAACATTATTTTTACATGCAGCTCTGCTAAGAACAATAAAGTCAGAAAGACCTCAGTTTTTCAGCACTTTATGGATTCTGATGTATTTGTCAACAAGTTATTTAATATTTCTTAAATCTGCTTGAATAATAAAACACATCATTCATTCTTCTCTAATCATGGGGAAAAAAGTCACAAAGTAACTTGAATGTAGAATTGTCATTACAAAGATAATGGTTCAAAAAGTACCTATAATAGTTTTCTCCGTAAACGGATATAAAAATAAAGATCAAGGTTCTATTATAAATATACTATGGAAACAACTGGGTAAAGGAACAAAAGACTTTTAAAAGTAAAATCCAGAATCTGATCAGTGATTTAGTTTTAAATACTTAAAAACCTTTTTAAATGTCTATTATGTGTGAGTTAATGGCTGCTATTGACAACAATTGATTATTTTATTGGGGGTATTTTCCCAAGTAGTGCTCCAAATATCTCTCCAGATGATTAGTGGTCAATTAGGTGGAGGTTCACAGCTGGGTTGGAGGATGTGGTACTAAAGGAATTTACCCAGGCCCCAGCAATGGCGGTGAGAGGCCTCCGTGGAAGGCCATTCTCTATTGTATGTGGGGCCTCTCAGGATATCACTATCAATGTTTACAGTGCAAGATGTGGAGTACTGGTGCAGAGGATTGAATCAGGCTGGCCATAGGCAGGCAGCAGAATCCACTCTTAAACTATCATCCTATCTCTAGAGACCAGTTTAGTCACTTCATATTTTATTAATAAACTGGCTAATGCAAACTATGGTAAAATATCAGCTTAAACCTAATTTTGAAAATTGGCCAACAAATGCAACCAGATGATTATTATCTCTAAGCTGCTGAATTGTGTCTTTGGCCCCCAACAAAATGTAAGTTACAGGGGGATATCAGGACCACACTAATCTCAGCTAATCTCTAATCACTAATCTCAAACTATGTGATCTCAGCTAAGTCATTTCATCTCATTACTAACTTGATTTCTTCACTTACAAATTCAAGGAGTTAGAGACTAAAACAGCATTCAAGCTGCTTTAAGTCAAACATAAATGAATGAGTTTTACTGAGAAATGCTAAATATGAGTTTTTGGAAGTTAAAAATTGTGAAATGCATGATATAAAATTGCACATCTGACCATGTCCACAAATACAATCATCATGTACGCACTGGGAAAGCTCCATAGACTCACTCTTATCATGAAAGAGATGTAAACCAAACAGTGAAAAATCATGGCTATATGGGCCACACAGCAGAAAGATGGCCATGTTGGGTAAAAAGTCAAAGCCATGCCTGGTGCACCCATCACCTAGAGTCACCACTATGCCTATGGCCCTGCCTCTTCACTCCTCTGAACATTCTCTTCAGGTAGACCAATCTGATCAAACTATAGGTAAGTGGATATTTGGGCTAACATTATCAGGGCTTTTTTCAGTGAGTGCAGCACCCTCCTCTTGCATCCTCCTTTAAGAAGGACTGGCAGCTGATGAGAACATGCCCCATAAAAGCTCCATTATCAATAGTAGTGCTTTGAATTCCTGGGCTACTTCACTTGTTTGATGCTGTCATCCCTATAAGAAAACACTAATGTAACAGAATAGACTGTTAACAACAAGAACACATTAAACATTCTGCAACTGCATTAATGACTCCATTGTTCAATGGAGATAAAATCATTTTTACAAATTAGCTTGCCATTGTACTTTGTTTCTATCCTAACTTTCTTCTCTTTTATATAAATATATATATTTTTGAGGCCACACCTGGTGACACTCAGGGGTTACTCCTGGCTATGCGCTCAGAAATCACTCCTGGCTTGGGGGACCATATGAGATGCTGGGGGATCGAACTGTGGTCCGTCCTAGGCTAGTGCTCACAAGGCAGATGCCTTACTTCTAGCGTCACTGTTCTGGCCCCTTCTCTTTTATCTTTTGTCTACTTTTTTGTTTTGGTTTTTGGGCCACACCCGGTGACCCTCAGGGGTTACTCCTGGCTATTCGCTCAGAAGTCGCTCCTGGCAAGCACGGGGGACCATATGGGGAAACGGGGGGATCAAACCGCGGTCCGTCCTAGGTTAGCGCAGGCACCTTATCTCCAGCGCCACCGCCAGGCCCCTTTTTTGTCTACTTTTTTTGGGAGGGTCAAACCTGGCAGCCCTTAGGGACTATTCCTGGCTCTACATCCAGAAATTGCTCCCAGCAGGCTTGGGGGACCATATGAGATGCTGGAATTCAAACCACTGTCCTTCTGCATGCAAGGCAAACACCCTACCACTGTGATATCTCTCTGACTCCTTGTCTATTCTTTTAAATAACTTAGCTCTCATTTGGAAACAAATGTTTTAGAGTCAACTATGTCAATTATGTGATGCTTTATTTTTAAATAAACATATATATATATATATATTTTGGTTTTTTTGTGTTTTTGTTTTTATATATATATTTTTTTGAGATTTGAATATTCTTAGTAATCAGAGAGATTTTCAAAAAGAAGTTTTTTGACTCTTTCTGAGTAGTAGAAAACTACAGGTTTAATATGTTGACATATAGGAAGCATGAATGACTATCAGGTAATAGGTTAAATGCTATTTTCTCTCAAAAAAGATTTATCAGAAACGTTTCTTGTTTCTTTACCTCAAGTGTCAGCTGCTTTCTGAGGTGAGCTTTCCTTTTTTTCCCCTTTCCTATAGCTCCTTCAGGAGTTTATAAGCCTGTGGTTATGACAGAAGGGATTTTTGCTCAAAGTTCTGTAAAATCCTTGCTTCGTATTAGCCAGGAGCTATAGGAAAGAAAGAAGATGGTTAGAAGAGCTTCTGTTCCTCTCTCTATAAGCCCAGTTTATCCCCTTAGTCTGTTTCTTCATCCAAAATATTTTTCAGATCCATTTAGTACTATATGCCCTTCAAACCCTTTTCTAAATTTAGGCTGTCTCATCTCTCTGAATCACAACTCATTAATTTAGTTTAGCATTTACTTCTCTCAGGATACTTCTTATACTGTAAGCATTATAAAACATGAGACGCCCCAAATCAAAACTACCTTGGTTTCCTATCCAAAGTTTCAACCTCTAGACATAAAGTGGCACCTTTTCTTATTCTTTAGTGAACATTTCCTCTTTTGTTTCTTTTGATGCTTCCATTCTTTAAATGAAAAGTCATCTGAACTTATTAAATATTGGATTAAACATCCATCACTCCTTCCTGACTCTCCAAATGATGCCATCTGCCTCTTAGCTGGCATCAATTAGCTCCGTTAGGTCTTGTTCTAGGTTTTGATGTATTGTATAAAAGCTACTTTTTAATTATCTATTTCTCCCACTAGGAGATAGGTTCTCTTGTAGAAAACCTATTTGAGTGTTTCACACAGTTGAATTTTAGCAGCTAGAACATACAGTATGCACAATGCACTCTACAAGTATTAGATGAAAAGATAAATCAAAAGGATTAAATGAACAGGGAAAGGTGAAAGGTAAAAAAACAAAAAACAAAAAACAAAACAAAACAAAAAATTCCTAAACCCTAGCTCTTTAAAACTATTTCAAAAGACTATATCCAGAATACTGGTTATTACTTTAGTGATGTGCCAGACACAGAGGCAGACTGGGGGTGTGAGGAAACCTGATGGAGGGAAACTGACACTAGTCAGAGGATTAATGTTGGATCATTGTATGTCTGTAACTCCACTATGAATAACTTTTAAATCTTGGTGCCTTGAGAAGTACTAACATAAAATGTACGAATTACTACTCATTAACTTTAAAAAACTATCTTCAAGTGACCATATCCAAAATATTACTACTTATTTCAACAAGTTGTCATGCATCTATCATTTACCAGTTAGGTTTCTGAGCCTATGATATAACGATATAACAGAAATTCTCAAACCTTGTGTTGACGATATTCTAGAGCAATGGTCCTCAAACTATGGCCCGTGGACCACATATTATATTTACTCCCGTTTTGTTTCTTCACATCAAAATAAGATGTATGCAGTGTGCATAGGAATTTGTTCGTAATTTTTTTTTTTACTATAGTCTGGCCCTCCAATGGTCTGAGGGACAGTGAACTGGGCCCCTGTTTAAAAATTTGAGGACCCCTGTATCCAGAGGGTTTGGAGGAGAGTGAAAAAAAGAGGCAATAAGCTATAATACATGAAATGCGAAGGGAAGTTTTGGGTACTTGTAATAGACCTCAATGTCAAAGAAAGTTAAAAAAGAGGCAAAAAGAGCGACTTGAAGGATGGCTTCAAGTGTCTGTTTAGCAATGAGAGATTAAGAATATAATTTTATGCAGCGGGAAAAGCAGATGAGGTCTAGGAAAGCAATGAAAAAAAAACAAAAGACTACACAGGAAATCAAGAATCCTAACCAAAAGACCCTATGGCTACTTTGAGAAGGATATGTTAATGTGTTTAAATTTTAGGTCTTTTTTTTTTTAAAGTTTCTGAGCCATACATGGCTGTGATTATGTCTCACCCATGACTGTATTCAGGGATCACTCCTGTAGTACTTGGAGTACCATTCTGGGTGATGGTAATTGTACATCTTACCTGCTACATAAACGCTCTGGTCCCAATGAGGGTATATTTCAAAAGTAAAGTAATCAACATAATAGCAAAGAACTAATAAAATTTATATTTTCGACAACATATTTTATTCACATTGAGAATAGAGGTCAAAGGATTAGAGGAACTAAGATGATAGTTAAATGAGTTTTAAAATGACTTAGTGAGAAAGGAATAGTGATTCAAATTAGAAAGTACCAGTGAGAATGAGAGAAATAGATACCTTTCATAACTGAGATGGTAGAATCAACACAGTGTAGAAATAAGTCGAGAATAACTGACTTGAGAAACTGAGTAAATAGTAGTGCAGTTCTATGAAAGAGAAAGCACATGCAAAGATAAGAAGCAGAAGGGAGAGATAACAAAATACTTGCAGGTTTAGTGATCTGAGGTTCCAATGAGACATCAGAGAGAAAAAAAAATCTGTAAGTAGATCTGAAAGTAATTGTGTGGAGAGTCTGAGTGAAAGAGCAGCTTCTTTTTGTAGGACTAATCTACTTTAAATCCACTTGATTTACTTCTGTGCTAAGACCAAGAAAGGTAGCATAAGCATGAGAGCTAGAGCCTTGTAGTACACTAACAGAAGTTTTCTTAAAAAGTATAATCTCATCCACAGCTTTCCTATTCCAGCTACGATTTCATTTCTTTAGCTAATTTTACAAATATTGCATGTATCTGTTATCTTTCACAGTCCTATGGTCTCTGTTCTTGTTGTCCAATGGTTTTTAAACTTAGAACAATTACCACAATCACAAGGAAAACTTGAGTTGAGGATTTCAATAAGAGTTGTTGATTCATTAATCTTGAAATGAGTACCAAAAATCTGCATTTCTAAAAAGCTACCAGGTAATGTTAAAAAATACTGGATTGGAGGTCAGAGAGATAGTATAGCAGTTAAGGCACTTATTCTGCACACAGCCAACACAAAATGGACACCCATCACCTCAAATGGTCCCCAGTGCTTAAGAATCATTCCCGCTAGGAGTGATCCCTGAGTACAGAGCCAAAGGTAAGCCTTGAGCACTTCTAGGCATGCCACCCCACCAATTTGGGGGTTAGTCCATTTCAGAGCACTATTCATAATTCTGCCTTCCCTCCCAGGCCTGTACTTCTCACTCATACAGTTCAGTGGTGCACGACAGTCCTCCTTTGCATTTCTGGGCTTATTTTTCATTCCCAATCCACAGAGGTTACACATTTTACACTGACTAAAGATTTCCTTGTGTTCTATTGGTATTGCTTATGAGTACTGAGGCCATTGATAGGTTGCACTAATACAACAATCATCATCAATACAGCCTAACCCTGTTACAGGTTTGGGACACAGGGATAAACACATCCTGGCTTTTGCTTTAGAGAGGGAGGCAAGTAAATGATCTAAGGCAGAGGATGGAAAGATACTACAGTGGATAGAGCACTTACTTTATGCATGATCCAATCAATCCTCAATGGATCCCAGCACAACTGATCCCCTGAGTCCTACCAGGAATACTCCCTGAGTAGAGTCAGTGGTGACCCACAGACACAGTGCCAGGATTAAGTTCTGAGTACAGTTGGATATGGCTAAAAACCAAAATCAACCAACCAACAAACCAACTATAGCAATAACAATATTATGCCACAGTATCTCAAGGCAACACATAAAATTTAAAAACTAATTGGCAGAAAAATAGCTCAACTGGTAGGCTCATGCATAGCATAGGCAAAGCCCTCAGTGTGATCTTGGCACTTCATGGTATCCTGTGGCAATATTAGGTGTGACCTAAGTGGCTTTGGGTGCCCCTTCCTTGGTGTGGCCCCTTTTATATATTTTTTTCAGGGACATCTCAATTTGAAAAGGATTCCAAGGAACTCAAATCTACGTTATTAATGTAATAATACTGTGAGAAAGGGGTGGTGATGGAAGTAATTCCAAAAATGACACAAAAATAATTAGTTAACAATATGGGGCCAAAGCAATAGGGCCTTTGTTTGAACACAGCAGATCTGGGTTTAATTCCTGGCATCGTCATATAGTCCTCCAAGCACCACCAGGAATGACTCAGAGAAAAAAAGACTTAAGTAACCCCTAAATACCACCAGGATTGGCCCCCCAAAACAAACAAAATGAATTAGTGAATATAATTCTTCTCATTATTTCTTGTTAATAGTTTTTCTCCTATATCTTTTATGTAATTAAGAAAATGAAAAACTGAAATATTTTTTTTTGGGGGGGTCACACCTGGCAGTGCTCAGGGGTTATTCCTGGCTCCATGCTCAGAAATTGCTCCTGGCAGGCACGGGGGACCATATGGGGCACCGGGATTCGAACCGATGACCTTTTGCATGAAAGGCAAACGCCTTACCTCCATGCTATCTCCCGGGCCCCCTAAAACATTATTATGGAAGATGAAATTCTTCAATAAGCAAATAAAAATTTACAGAGCTATTTGACCATACTTTCCTCTTCCTTACCTTCTTATTACATACCCTGAAATAAAATAAAAAAATTTCAGAGCCAATTTAGTCCAATTCTGTTTCTATGTTGGCAAACTTAAAATATTCTATTTCCCCTAGTGAATGGTGTAATTCCAAACCTTTTGCCTCTCTGTGCCTTTCTCACAATTCTAAAATACTCACTTTCTCTATTACCAATGATTCCACTCTCCTAAACTATTGGCCCTCTACATTTTACATTCCATAATAAGGGCCTTTATTACTGTTCCCAAATCCCATTATCAACATTTCAAGCACTGAGACCAATTTCTATGATATATACCTGACTCCTCAATAATGTACATCACATTTTAATTATGTGAACACATTTGTCCCTAATGCTAAGCCAGTTAAGGGTAAATAACTTCAGTTCAGTTCTTTAAATAGTTACTACCTACAAAATATTTTTTATAACTAGCTCAGATTTCCCTACCAATCAAAATACTACCCACCAACCAAGACGTGTAGTGAAAAGGTAACAGTATCTACTCCGATTTAGTATTTTAGGCCTGAAAGACAAACACAGTTCTTATTATTAACAATATAACCCTGAAAAGTTAGCAGTATTGAAAATGAAAATTAGGCTCCACATTACAACTTCCCTCTCATGCCTCTATCAAGACATTGAACCAACAGACTGTGATTCTTAGTTAACATATGGCTGATGTTTGAGTCAATGGTGTCATTTTATGTAGCTTCAGATACAACCAAGTTTTAAATAGCAGCTGATGAATATTTATTAATCTTACAAAATTTACCAAGTCAGCTCAGAGTAGAAGACAAATAAATGTTTGCTGAACCTATACACAATGAATACTTTGGAGGCTAATCAATGTACTAAATGATTACTTATTGAGAGTATTTAGCATGAACTATATAGTATGAGGGAAGATCCTTTTCCCTCAGGCTCATATTAATTTAGTGAGAAACAAGTAAAAATACTTAGCTTTCCAGAGGATTTTTATTTCAAATCTCTTGGTTCTGGTAAAATCATACTTACAGATATTTAGTAAAGACAGACATTTTTAATACTTGCCAGAAAATTTGTTTCCTAACCAATCCAATATTTAACAGTCCTTATAATAAAAAATTACTTTATCCCTCCTGTTACAGTTGGACCTCTACCTACTCCTTCCTTTTCTTCTTTTTCTCCAAAGACCTGGCCTTGGTGTAGATTAACAACAGCTGGGTTCAATCTCCTTTCTATACAAGATTCTTTAATAGACCAAAAGATTATTATGAAGCTGCTCTTCAGTCTTTATTCTCCCAGATGAATAATTTGTTTCTCTATTTTTCTGCTTTAGCAACATTTATTTTAGTCATCTCTGTGACCTCTTCTA
Organism: Crocidura indochinensis; assembly: GCA_004027635.1. Classification (NCBI taxonomy): domain Eukaryota; kingdom Metazoa; phylum Chordata; class Mammalia; order Eulipotyphla; family Soricidae; genus Crocidura; species Crocidura indochinensis. The sequence goes on along the minus strand of PVKC010005084.1, from coordinate 20,243 downwards.
GTTTTAAACACTGAATAGTTCATTATAAATAACCGTGCATTCATGTGGAACAAACCTCCTATGTTCTATGCTTCTTTTTAAGCAGACAAGATAGACTGGAAATCCTCACAGACCAACTGAAAACCAGATTTTTAGGTCAACTAAAAAATCAACAAAAACCTTACTCAGACCTAAGTTCAAGAGTCCCAGGTGTGTCACTTAAGATCACATAGTCTTAAAATATAGTGATAAGGCTCTGGTTCTTCTAAAAGCTGGAAATAACAGCCAACTTACCAAACTGTTGAGACTAAAACAGATAATGTTATCAAAGTCCTTTGGAAAGTGCAACACAGCATTATTACAACACTGCTGTTTTGGTTAGGGATAGACATAGGAAAAAGACTAGGCGTTGATTTTGGTACAGCTCAATTCAATGGCAGAAATCTTTATTATCACTTACATTAATACCTAAATCAACCCATGGCAAAATTAATTTTTTCCTAGGAAATAGTGACTTGGCCAGAGCTTTCCAAATGTACTTGGTCTACTCTCTCATTTTCAGAATATAAAACAAAATAAACAAAGTCAAAATTATTAAACATATCACTGAGCCATCCTTCCCTCATTATAGGATTCTCATAAGGTGTTTTCAACCACTGGGAAACAGTGGACTACAGTATAACATGGTTTTGCATATATATATTATATATAATATCTGATTCTGGGTACTTGACTGAGCAGAGAGAGTATATTGCAGGCCAGTTTAAGATAAGTACTCAATCTTATTTGATTTACACTGGTACAATACATACATTTCCCCCACTTTTCTCCTAATGGTACATTTGTTTTAGGAGAACCAGTTTCTGAGAAGGCCATTACCCAGGAACAGGAGACTGAAATAATCCAAACAACTAATCATTCAACTAATTTGAGTATGGAATCTTCCCACCCTTGCTGTACAGTAACATTGGTCTATAATAGATACAAAGCACAGGAAAATGTCATTTTTTAAATTACATATATTACATAAAGCAATTGTCAATAATGTATGTAGGTTGTATTTGAGCAAATTCTGAGAAAGGCAACTTAACCAATGCTTATGAAGCACCTACCAAGATGTTCTCCTTGGTACTAAGGGTTTTGCTCAGATATTTAATTCAGTCAACATATTTTTACTTAAGCATTTTTAAATTAACATTTTTGCTTTTTTTTGGGACCACACCCAATAGTGCTGGGGGACCAGGTGGTGTGAGGGATTGAAAATGGGCCCCTAGCATGCAAAGAGGGCAATCAGAGAGAGAATAGGTTCCAACAAAAACTATCTTCTTAGTTTTGAAGAGTCAATCCACAGTTGGAAGATCATGTTTTAAGCAAACTGCATCCATTTTGCAAGCATGAATAACAATAGGATGTACAGTTCAAAGGCTAATGATGATAAGACTGTAGAAAAGCAGCATTGTATTTTATGGAGACCAGTTACAGTACTCCTGCAAAAGTCAAATTTTATTAACAAAAGCACTAGAAAGTTTCTGAAATCATTCATAGTTTCAATAAAAACTATGAAATTAAAAAAAAAGATCATGGTGTATTCGCATTTTCAAATCAAAAATCACCAATTCTGTGGTAAGCTGGAACTTCCTGTTACAATGATAGCCATCTAACTATTGGCCTGGTACTTCTTTGTCAGAATTTAAAATGCTTTTAAAAAATCCTCATAATGTTGTATATCAGAAACTAGTTGTATAAAATATATACTGAGACTTGAAGTTAAAAAGTTTTAAAAGTCGGGGCTGGAGAAATGGTGCAGCGGTAGAGTGTTTGCCTGGCATACAGCTGACCCAGGTGTCCCAGATGGTCCCCCAAGCCAGGAGTAACCTCTGAGTGTCATCAGGTGTGGCCAAAGACCAAACAAACAAACAAACAAGCAAAGAGTTTTAAAATTTTTATTTTTCCCCCTCTCAAAGTTAGGATAGTTAGGAATGAAACAAATACCACTGAATTAAATTCAAATGGATTTTTCTAGAATGCCAAGAAATAGTAATGTTTTCCCCCCTATTATATCACAGAGTTTTATTCTCTTTATCTTCTAGAATTTCATTGGTGGAAGAAAGATAGTTCCATAGTTCTGCAATTGTCTCCACTCAAAGGGGTGGAGCACATCCCTTGTCTGTCAAAGCCAGTAAATTCAATCCCAACACTGCATAGCTCCCCGAGCACAACAGTGTAGAGACTAGTTGTTCCTCAAACACCACAGGATCTGAGCACTAACTGATGAGCCAGGCACCACTAGGAGTGGGGCCTAAAAAAAAATAATAATTTTCATTATCCTTTTACACCAACTCTCTCCTTACTTCCCAAACCACACTAATTTAGGATTCCAAAAGTTTAAACCAGAGAAACATGGTCATGCAAAGACACTTAGAAAAAAACAACTGATTAAAGAATTGCTGGCATAACATTACATAATATTAATCAAATATTAAATGATAGGTACTATGTAATAACATGTTAAAAAGATGCTTATAAAAAATCTAGGAAAGATTAAAAAGCTGACCATCTATTAAGGTTAGTTAACTTGTCAATAAGTCAGCATACAGCAAAAGAATTTAGCACTAAAAATACAAAAATGGTTTTTGTACAGTTTCTTTATAACTAGAACTATCAAAGCATTTTTCTTTTACAGAAAACTGAGGTTTTGTTCACAAACCAAGAGCATTAATGTGTAACCTTATCATCATTTATGTAACTCAAGCTTTCCTTTCATGCTTTTCATTCCCAAAATAAAACTGTCATCTATATCATATTCCACAATCCAAACGGTTACATCTCACTAAACTATTTTTAAAGCTGTATTCTAGAGCTTTCATTAAGTATATTACGAATTATGAATGAACATATTTTATTTCAAAACATGTTATTGACAGAAATCTATCAATAACAACATTGAGTCTTGTCAAGGGTATGTCAATATTAATGTAATTATGATTAAGGGGATACCATGGATTTTTAACTATAATACCAAGTAACATCTCCCACATTGCTATCAATATACACATTATTATTGACCTGTGCTGAGAATTTCAATACGGGCTACATGAATTACTATTGGGCATATTTGTCAATGCATGCTTCGTTCAAAAAATCCTACATATAAATATATGTAAAACCATATGATTTCCACACAATACTTACAGTATCAAGCCCATTCAGGCACTTATAACAGTCTATTCTTTCCAGATCCACAAGTCAACAAACTAATACTGCTAAGGTGGACTGATAGTTAAATGACATGAACATATTTTTCTTTTAGATTTTTACAATTTTTAAACTACCATTTCATATGATGAGGCTATGTGAATAAAGTTCTAGTTTCAGAGTTTAAGCCTTGAACCTACACCCTACTATTTTATTTCCTTTGTGTAGTCAGATAGATTTACTGTCCATTGTATTGAAATCAATACTAATAAATGGGACATGCATCAAAGAGGGATTTAACAGGGCACTGATTCCCAGAACACATTTCAAACAAGAGCAAAAGAGAAAAAGCTATGGCTGAGACCCATTAGAACACCGTGACCTCTGGCACTGAGAACAGGTCTAGAAATCAACAACCCTTAAGTTCAAATCCCACTCCTGCCAGACTCGCTAAGTGATCTGCCATTATTCTTTTGTCACTCTCTTTAATCGTGCATTACCAAATTTTAATCATCTATAGAAATTTATATTTTAACATATTATAGACAAAAATATTTTCATTGTTTTGGACTTTAGATCGCTAAATTACGCTTGTAATTGTGTTCAATGAAATGCCTGTCAAAATTTCAAACAGGAGTTTTCTTGTGGGGGAATAGCAGTGGTATAGAAGAAAATCTAACAGATACAGAAAATTTCAAAACAGCACACAGGCTACACATACAAAAAAGTACTAATAGTAAATTATCCTTTTCAGTCCTGTTCTTTGGCTACCTAAAGAAAATAAAAAATGAAAGGAGAGGCTGGAAAGATAGTAGAGGATAGGGTCATTGACTTGCATGTGTGGCAAACAGACTTATGGTCAATCCCCTGCATTCCACATGATCCCTGAGAATGCCAGAAATGATACCTGGAAGAGATAGGAGCTAGTCCTGAGCACTATCTGGTTGTATGTGCTACCCCCAATATAGATTTATGGTTAAATTGTCCATGTGGTTTCTGATGCCTTCCTTTCCATTCCACTTTCTGCCCTTCCAGTTATATGGTCTGAGAACTATCAAACTGATTAAATAGTAAATATGAAAAAAAGGGAATATAGTATTATAAATATGGGATGTGAAAATTCTTTTTAACTACTAGAAAGCACATTCTTTGTGCATGATGGTGACAATGCCATTTATCTATCCTATTTCAGAAGGGAAGTTACACCTACAGCTTTAAGAAGAAAGAAAAGACAACTTTTGGATGAAATTTATATGAACTTACCAACAGGTAGATATGAAAGAGAAACTGATATAAAGAAAATGTAAAGATACAAAGCACTAATGAATCAGAGATATAGAGGATCAAACATATAATTTCAAAGATGGCATTAGGAAAGAGGGCATTAGCCAACATCTTCCTTGCTTTATGTTCAAGTATAGGAAACAAAGCAGTCTGATATTTGCAGTGAAGCAGTGGAGTCAAATGGAATAATTCAGGAATTTTTTTTCCCCTTGAGGATTCTTCCACATTCTAAGGCAATTAGAGAGGAATAGGAAATGTTTAGAAATTTCTAACACTTCACAGGATAGAGATATATTAATATCCAATGGATTCTAAGTTAGTCACCCAAGATAACGAAGGAAGTAAAAATGAAATGTGAAGAGATCTTCATCTCTGCATACTTACTTAGACAGAGATAAAGATCATATACATGGGACACATTTTCCTGGTGTCTAAAAAATTTGAGCTTATAGAATACAAGAGGGAAGCAAGTTGAAAATTAGCTGATGTTATGAGAAAAAGTGAGCTAAAGCAACATTACTAGTGATGCAATGGGAGAGATTGTTAACAACTTTACAGCTGGACACTTCACAATGACTAAAATATCCTTCTTCTGCACTGATCTTAAATAAGAATCATTTAAGTGCGAGACAGGACGGGGCAAGAAAGAAAAATAATTACAATTCTGATGACCAAAGAATAAAATTTGACTGTAAGGGAGCCAAGACCAGGCAGATTAAAAGTGACACAGAGACAGTGGTGGAGAAACCCGAAAACTTTGGTGATGGGAAAGTGCAGAAACTTTGTACATCAAAAGTTTATATGTCATGTTACCTCAACTACAATCAAATAAATATTTAAATAGAAGACCAAATTTGTATCCATGGAACACATGCGATGTTTGTTGTTTTAGTGAAGCATTAACTGGAATAATAGATCTTTTATTATTTAAAACAAAACAAAACAAAACAAAAAAACCCTTATAATCAAATAAGCATACACTGAATACAAATAAGTATCAGAGCATAATTTGAGCTCTAGAGGAAAGATTTCAAAGATTCAAGCTGAGATATGAATTTTTCTTTTTTTTTTTTTTGTTTGTTTGTTTTGGGGTCACACCCGGCAGTGCTCAGGGGTTACTCCTGGCTCCATGCTCAGAAATTGCTCCTGGCAGGCACAGGGGACCATATGGGGCACCGGGATTCGAACCGATGACCTTTTGCATGAAAGGCAAACGCCTTACCTCCATGCTATCTCCCGGGCCCCATGAATTTATCTTGACAGAAACTTTTTCATGCAAAATTCCATAAAGTATCTGTTCTTCTAAAATACTACCAAGAATTGGCTTGTTATATGTTCTAAGATACCAAGAAATTTCCATAGTTTTCCTAGAAAACATTTTTAATATCATATATTGATTGTTACTACTAAAAAGAGTAGGAGGATCCTCATAGAGGTGATCAATGGAAAACCAGAATTGGAAATTGTCTTTTGAGTTATTCTAGGGCTCTCTCATCTATTACGTTTATATTATTTTTAAGAAAAAGGGGCGGAGGGCCCCAGGAGATAGCATGGAGGTAAGGCGTTTGCCTTTCATGCAAAAGGTCATTGGTTCGAATCCCGGTGCCCCATATGGTCCCCCGTGCCTGCCAGGAGGAATTTCTGAGCATGGAGCCAGGAGTAACCCCTGAGCACTGCCGGGTGTGACCCCCCCCAAAAAACAAAAGTAAGGGTTCTCTTTTTGGTTCCGCAAATAAATCCATTACTTTCAGACCCCTTTTGGCTCAATATCTATCCTTCAACTCCAATTTTATTTTCTCTATTCAATTGTTAATGTGGGCAAGGTCAGTGAGAAAATAAGGAAAAACAAAGAGTCAGTCATCCCAAGATGATTTCTGTTCAGTTTTAACTAAGTCATTAAGAATAGTTGTTTAGACAATAGAACTGTTTAGACAAGTCTCAGTCTTACTATAATTGATTTAAAATGTCAAGATAAAAAGCAATTGCAAAAACTACTACGTAAGATTATAGTATGTTAGACTTCAGCATTCAACAACTTTCACAGGAATTTATTTTGTTGTTTTTTTTTTTACAATGTAGTATTTAGTTTTTACAAAAGATCTACATAAATAAATAAAAAATGTCTTTCAAGGCATCACCAGGGTAATGCTAGTGTCTTCACTCTCCTTTTAATCACCAAAAATCGAAGTGAACAGCACAATTTTTTTTACAATTTATAAGAACTTTCTCTAGAATTCTTCCATTATAAGGAAAAATTATAAACTCAAAAAAAAAAAAGTAATGCCATCATGCTCTCCTTTTCCTTAAACACATTAACTCCTTACATGCAACATGAACTCCTATTAAAATTTGGGCTCTCCTAATTTCTGATAAAGCTATTCATCCATTAGCTCTCAGTAGCACCAAGTGCCAGAGCAAGTTACTTAGTGAAAGGCAAAGTAATAATAATAATAATAAATAAAAATTAAGAGCTCAAGTTGAACGTCCCTTCTAAGGGGTCAGATCCTCAGGTGACTTTGTAGGATTGGAGGCTTCATTGCTTTCCCCCAAATGATAAGATTTATTTTTTAATTTATATTAATATGCATTTATTTTAATTATTATTGATTACTATTTATTTTGTAATTTATATTACAAAATATAGTGCCAAATTAGGCAATCCCCAGCTCAGGAAACAGCAAGGTATAGAATCCTGGGAGACTTGAACTAAGACTCCCTCCAGCAAAGGAGAAGTTACTTAGTGAAATGCAAAATAATAATAATAACAATAATAATAATAATAAATCAAGAGCTCAAGTTGAGCCTCCTTCCTTAGGTGACTTTTTATTAGAGGTTTCATTGCTTCCCCCAAATAATAAGATTTATGTTTTAATTTATATTCATATCTACTAATTAATCACTATTAATTAATATTTATGTATAATGTATATTTATATTGTCTCTTTTAGAAAGCGACAGGAGGCCAATAAGCAAAGAAACTCCAAAAGGGCACAGGGAAGCAATCCCCAGCTTAGGAAACAGCAAAGCATGGAGACCTGGGAGACTTGAACTAAGAAGACTCCCTCCCACAAAGGAGAAGTTACTTAGTGAAATGCAAAATAATAATAATAACAATAATAATAATAATAAATCAAGAGCTCAAGTTGAGCCTCCTTTCTTAGATGACTTTTTATGATTAGAGGTTTCATTGCTTTCCCCAAATGACAAGATTTATTTTTTAATTTATATTAATATCTATTGATTAATCACTATTAATTAATATTTATTTTTAACGTATATTTACATTGTCTCTTTTAGAAAGTGAGAGGAGGCCAATAAGCAAAGAAAACTCCAAAGTGCACAGGGAAGCAATCCCCAGCTTAGGAAACAGCAGAGCATGGAGACCTGGGAGACTTGAACTAAGACTCCCTCCAGCAAAGGAGAAGTTACTTAGTGATATGCAAAATAATAATAATAATAATAACAATAATCATCATCATCATCATCATCATAATGAATCAAGAGCTCAAGTTGAGCCTCCCTTCTTAGGTGACTTTTTATGATTAGGTTTCATTGCCTTCCCCAAATAATAAGATTTTTTAATTTACATTCATATCTATTAATTAATCACTATTAATTAATAGTTATGTATAATGTATATTTATATTGTCTCTTTTAGAAAGTGACAGGAGGCCAATAAGCAAAGAAACTCCAAAAGTGCACAGGGAAGCAATCCCCAGCTTAGGAAACAGCAAAGCATGGAGACCTGGGAGACTTGACCTCAGACTCCCTCCCGCAACAGACTACTAACCTTAGGAATGTGCGTGGAAACGCCCAAGCGACGCGTGACTTTTCCCGCACCATTTCCCAAGAAGTCGATTGGCTTTTCCCCTAGAGCACCAATAAAGGGCCTACCACCCGGGTTTCCGGAAGTCGGGGGCTTCCGCCGCGACCTATGCCCCGGAAGTGACTAAATCAAGAGGGGCGAGAACTACTAACCAATGAGTATCCCGCGGTTGAGCTGCTAAGCTCGGGAGAGTTCCGGAATCTTAGAACGCCCCCTGAGCTCCGGTGCGGACGCGATGATTGGTCGGCTGGATAATTATAGAGTCTGATTGGCCAAAGCGTCTCTGATTGGCCAAAGCGTCTGTGTCGGGGCGGGCTTTCGTGCGAGTGTGAACGCGGAAGTTTCGGTTTGTTCTCGGCTCAACCGGAAGTCGCCTCCGAGTGGAAGCTGGTGTCTCCGCATTGTGAGCCGGGGGATCCTCCTGGCTTACTCTGCGCTTATGCTAACCCCGCAGGGGCTAGTGGGAGCCGGCTGATTTCTGTCACTGATGAGGCCTGGGTCCATTGCAGTTACTTGAGCGAGCCACTTCCGGTCCGATGGCCTAGTAGGCGGCCTGGCTCTCGCTGACCCTGATCCCCGTAGATGGAAGTCCAGGATCCCCACCGCGGTGTTCAGTCAAGCCCCATTTGCGCTTAGATTTGAAGATGGAGTGCCCAACGTTCCTGCACATAGGAGATCTGAGCGCTGGCGAAGCTGTTCTTGCAGGATGGACAGGGATTGCTGGCACAGCCTTCTTCCTGCCTGGCTCTCCCCTCCTGGATTCTTGTCCTAGCACAGAATTTTCTAGAATTGTCCCTGAAATGCAGTGGCATGAAAAGGAGCTGAGCCTGGATAGAATTGAATTGACTGTGTATTTTGAAACATGAAAATAAAAAGTATTACTTAAAAGGCAATGAAAATGTCTTTTTTGGGGTGGATAGGGGTAACTGGAAACACTATGTAATACCCTAAAGGAATAGTTAAGGAACTTCAGTAGTGCCCATGTAAAAAATATTAAGTTTAATTGAATATCACATATGTAACATTACTGTTATTGGTCTTTTTTGATGAGTGTTTGTGCAATAAGGCAATCTTGCAAAAAGTATGCCTGAGGAAGAAAAGGAGTGTGTATTTTTTTTTTTTTCAAAGGATATGTGGACCAGCAGTACAGTTGTGATAGAGGAGGAATTAAGTGTTTTGAGATAAGGGGCTTTGATTTGGCTAAATTTTAGCTATCATGAGCCACCAGATGCACGGATAGGACTGAGTGAAATCGGAATTAGTTGTAATGGGTACTGGATTTCAAAGATAAAATGTGATTCATAGTTTATATAGTTTATATATATTATAAATGTGTATTTTATAAATATATATTTTAAATTGAATGCACGTTAAAATATTTTGAAAACGTTTAAATTACATATATGGTTTGTTTTGGAAAAAATGTATATATATATATATATGTTTTGCATTGTTTAATTATATATAACATGGCCTGAGTGATTGCACAGTGGGTAGGGCTGTTGCCTTGTACACAGTCAACCCAGGTTGATCCCAGGGATCCCATATGGAATACCCTGAGCCTCACAGGAGTCATTTCTGAGAGCAAAGCAAAGAATAACCCATGTGTATCCCTGGGTGTGGTCTAAAAACTAAGACAAAAACAAAAATATTAATAGTTACAGATATCATGACATTTGTAGGTAAAGGTTAAATTAAGCTACTTTCTAGAATACTTGTTAACTTACTTGGAAAAAGCAGCAAGTATCTTGTCACTAATGTCAAGCAAGGCACTCGTGTATTTCTCAGGTATGCCTTAAAATGTTTTGTGCTTAATTTTTCAGAAAGGGAAGAGAAGAATCCACCGAATTGCGGACATAAAGAGTATTTTCTAAAAGCAATATTTGGGTTGTGAAGCCCAAATATCCCAATTATCTGTCACAATGATAGGAATATCAAGCTATAAAAATTGTTTATTGATTTTTATTAGAATGTATATCTCATAATAATTAGGGTAAGCGCTCACAGCAGTTAGAACACTTTTCTTGCTCGTGGCTGATTCTGTTCAATCTAATATGGTCCCCTGAGCCCTAACATGTTTAATCTCTGAGTAGTGTCAAGAGTCAGCCCTGAATCCCAGTGGGTATGCCCCCCCCCAAAAAAATACCCAAAGATTTATGTTTAAAATAAATCCCAGTTTTATCATTTAATATCAGTACAGTATACCTCTTTTATTATTCAGTGGGCTAACAGTTATTTGTTTTCAGTATTTTATCGCTGTTTTAACATTTTTTCCATTTATTTTTAGTTTATTATTGGGTTTCTCAAACAGTGTTTAGAGGATCAGAGATATTTCAGCCCCACAATTGAATGTTAAGGCCAAAGTGTGAAAACAGCTCTGGATCTGGTGCCCTTGTGTCTATGGCTGGTTTTGATGGCTGTGATCAGCAAAACACATTGGCTAGAGGAGGTGGGGGTTGGTTTGAGCATGGGGGATTTGAGTTCCTGAGATAATGTCCAGGTCCAAAGCATGAAAGGCATGTAATCATCTCAGTACTATCTCTCTGGCCCTCATTTACTTAACTAAAGTCTTCTTGGGGCCTGGAGTATTTATTGGTAAGCAATATTGAGAGAATGGTAAACAAGACTTCTCTCTTTCTAGAGCTAATGAGTTTCAGTTCAGATAGTGATAAAGTAATTTAGGATTTGGCTGTGGCTTAAAAAATATTAGCCAGAGGGAGGGCTGGATAGATAGTACAGGAATTATGATTCTTGTCTTGCAAGTGACTGGGTTTGCTCACTGGCACCATATATGGTCCCTGAGCACTGCCAGAAGAGATCTTTGAACATATTTAGTAAAAAGTCACCTCAGAGCATTGCTGTGTGTAACCCCCAAACAAATAACAATCCTCAAAAAAAAATATATTAGCAAAAAATCAAAATTTGCTTATTTTTCCATTATTTATGATATAAAGACTATTAAAATTCATTTTCTTACCTTCAAGCATACAGGAAAGATGAGAAAATGTAATAGCATCTTATTTATGATACATATTCTATTTTAGCCTTTCAGCGACTTTTAGGTACCAAGAAATTTAATAATAGAAATGTAAAGAAGACATTGATTTATGCCCCTAACATAGCTTAAAATTGCTGACTTTAAGCAGTTAAATTTATTTTAGCATATTACATAGTTCTTAAATCAATATATTTGAGTCTTTTAGGAAAAAATTAAACATAGATCTTATGTTAGTTTACTATTGCTGCTATAGCAAATTACACAAAGCAAGCAGCTCAAAAGCCTCTCACCTTGCTCTCTCCCTTGCTCTCTCTCCCTTTCTCTCTTTCTCTCTCTTTCTCTCTCTTCCTCTCCCACCCCTCTCTCTCCCTATATCTCTCCCTTCTCTTACTCTCTCTCCTGAATGTACTTCCTTGTTGAGTGTAATCTGAGAGATTTTTCATCTTCTTCATTCCTTTCACTGTACCCTTTTTCTTCAGCCTGAAATCCAGCTGTGGGTTGATTGATTCTCACAAACTTCTGGTTTCTTTCACCTTTTCTTCCTTATTTTGTCTTTCTACCTATTTAATCCAGAAACTTTTGATTAAAGGTCCATGATCTTAATCACTTCTGCAAATCCCTTTGCCATGATGAGGTAAAATGTTCCAGGTTTAGGAAATGATCTTTTTTTTTTGGGGGGGGGGAGTCATTATTATGCCTACCATGATCTCAACCGGGCCATATAGTATGTCCATCATTTCATACAGTATTTTGTTCATGTTATGAAGAAAATTAGCAAAAGTGCACTATTAACTGAGAAACATTATTGAATGTGTAAAGAGTTCTAGACATTCCTATACTTTGTCATAGATTAACTGTCAGTTCACTATTTCCAGAATCTCTATTACATTGTTCTGAATCTATTTCTTTTAATAACTATGTTAGTTTTCAATATACACGTTTTCACATTCTTGATAAAGTAGATTGGTATGGGATGTTGAGTAAAGTTGAATTGATGTTTGGGAAATAATCTTAAATGGAAGTCTCTTTGAATATCTTTTCTTCAAATTCATTATTTTATATTAAAATGTGAACAATTTTCAAATATTGGTTTTATGACTTTTTCTATGCTACAATGGTTTGATGTTTCTAAGAGGTTTTGTTTTTGCTTTTTTTTGCAGTCTTTTGGTTGTCTGTGCATGTTATTATCTGAAACTAATAAAATTTTAACTATTTTTCTTATTTTACATTACTTTGATTTATTTATTTTTGGGAGGGGGTCACACCCGGCAGCGCTCAGGGGCTACTCCTACCCCTGTCTCTATGCTCAGAAATTGCCCCCAGCAGGCTCTGGGACCATATGGGATGCCCAGATTTGAATCACCTTCCTTTCACATACAAGGCAAATGCCTTACCGCTGTGCTATCTCTCCGGCCCCACTCTGATTTATTTTTGTTTTCTAACTGCTGTGATGAGGATTGTCATGACTATCAACTAGTGGATATTCCTCACTTTTGCCTGCTCTGAATAAAGTTTTTACATTTTTCTCCATTGAGTATACTGTTGGCTGTGGGTTAGTTGTAAATGACTGTCAGTGTCTTGAATAATCTTTCCTATCTTTACCTCCTTATATTGTTGAAATTAGTTTGTTTGTTTATTTATTTATTTACTTACCTATTTGGTTTTTGGGCCATACCCAGTGATGCTTAGGGGTTACTTCTTGCTATGCACTCAAAAATCACTCCTGGCTCGGGACTATATTGGACATGGGGGGTCAAACCAGGGTCTTTTCTGGGTCGACCTCATGGAAGGCAAACACCCTACCACTGTGCTATCGCTCCAGCCCCTGAGATTATTTTTTAATAATGAGCAGATGCTGGAGTCCGAGCGGTGGTGCAGGGTAGAAGGCGTCTGCTTGCTTGTGATAGCATAGGACAGACCACGTTTCGATCCCCTGGTGTCACTGGGTGTGGCCAAAACACACACACACACACACACACACACACACACAATAATGAACAGATGTTGAATCTTGTCAAAACCTTTCTTTACAGAAATTTATATGATCATATGATTTTTATCTTTCTTTGTACTTGGCATTTGTGCTTTGAAAAATTACTTGATTATGATTTCTGTTTCTATAACTTATAGATACTAAAATTGTGCCTCAGCATGTGACCTTTCCCAGAAAATATCTGGGTAAGTACTGAGTAAGAATGTATATTTTGGAGGGTCCTGCATATGTGTAATAATCTCAGTCTTCCAATTTCTCATTTAGCCTTTTTTTTTTTGGTTTTTGGTTTTTGGGTCACACCCGGGAGTGCTCAGGGGTTATTCCTGGCTCCATGCTCAGAAATTGCTCCTGGCAAGCACGGTGAACCATATGGGATGCCGGGATTCAAACTGATGACCTTCTGAATGAAAGGCAAACGCCTTACCTCCATGCTATCTCTCTGGGCCCCTAGGTTCTTGTTTCTTTATTGATGTTCTGTCTTGTTGATCTATTCAATGGTGAAAGTGGGGTGGTAAGTCTCCCACCACTATCTTGTTGCCATTGATGTTTCTGTTCAAGTCTATTAGAACTTGCTTTACGAACTTTGCTACCCATTCATTTGGTACGCATAAGTTGATAAGAGGTAAATCCTCTTGAACTATTGATCCATTAGACAGTATATAATGCCCATCCCTATCTCTTATTATTTTCTTTAGGTTGAACGTTATTTAGTCTGATACCAATATGGCTTGTGTGTGCACTTTTAAAAATCTACTGATAGCTTGTGTGATTGTTTTCCATCCTTTCATTTGAACCCCTGTTTCTCATGCAAATTTAAGAATGTTCTTATCATTCTTCTTTAGATTTGGATTTTGTTTCCTGATATAGCCAGGCACTCTATGACTTTTAATAGAAGAGTTTAGTTCTTTGACATTTTGGGAGATTATTGATATGAAGGTGTTTGTTATTTTTATCCGGGGGCTTAGGTCATTCTTGCTCTTTGGTATCTGCTTTTTATAGAAGGCTATTTAGTATTCCTTGCAGAGCTAGATTGGATGTAAAAAAATATATCCCTTCAGCAGTTGTTTTTCTGAGAATATTTTTATCCTCTTACATATCTGAGCAAAAGACTTACAGGGTAAATGATTCTTGACTGCATGTCCATTTCATTCAGCATTTTGTAAATATCACTATTTTTGCTTGTAAGGTTTCAGTAGATAAATATTTAAAATACTTTTCTAATTTTATTATAGTACCATAGTTTGCCAACTTGTTCATAGTACAGTCATTTCAATTATTAAATATTCACACATCAAGCCCAATACCTGTATGACCTCTTTTCACTAGTGTTCGCAGTCTCCATATCACTACCTTATGCCTTTATGTAGGCACAAAGAAATTTAGTTCATATTGCTCCTTAAAACACAAAAGAAAATGGAATTAACAAAACATAGATCAATATGGGTCAATTTGGAAATTTATATCTCTCCATGATGTTACTAAAGTCTTTGTCAAGATTTTCTGGGCTATGGTTACTGCTATGTTAGCTATCTATGCTAAAATTATGCTCACTGAGGTTGGTAGATAATGTATTTCCTATCAGATTTCCTGTGATACTACAAGTTTCACACTACTATTAGATAATGACATGAGGTGTGATTACATGTAGCCATGTGTTCAGAATTTATAGATCTAAAACAAATTTGGTGGCTTGGAAGTTTGATGAAGTTAAGTTGCAGTGCTATTTATTTATCTGTTAGAGAGGGTGTAGAAGGTGGCATTTGGCTGCTATAGTTCATGCAGAAAGGAAATCTGTCCCCGTCCCCTTTCTGAGAATACCATGAAGGTGTCAGCTAGCACTGGGCTACTTGAGAAATATCTGTGGTCATTCTTTTCTTTTCATTAGATAATTCTTTTGTGAATATTTCACTTACTAACGGGGGCTTTGCTTCCCTTTTCTCTTTTTAAAGACCCCCTTCCCTCTCTCTCTAACCATTTTGGCCACAGTTTGTCTTAGTTAATGCCCCATTTGATTTCATTTTGCTTGATACTTTGGGGACTGCTGAATCAGTGCAAATGTTTCCCTCTTTGAACAGTGGAAGATTTCATTTATGATATCTTCCTCTGGCCATTCTACCCTTTCTTCTCTTTTTTTGGGAACATATTTAGAGTTTTTTCCTTTTGGTATTGTGCACTGCATACCTTAAATATTTTTCTTTTAAAAATCTTGTTTCTATTCCATTTTATTTTGATAATGTTATATGATTTTACTTAAAAGTCACTGATTGAATTTTGGCCTTTTTTCATTCTGCTGCTGAGTCCTCTACTGTATTCTTTAGCTCATTCACTTGTATTTGAATTAATTTTTCATTTATTTATTGGTCTTTCTTTAAATTAACTGGTTTCCTCAATTCAGTGACTAGCTAGAGCATTGTCACTCTGAACTCATCTTCAGGAAGCTTTACAAGACCTAGCATACTTTAGATCTTCCACAGATTCCTTTTTTTAAAAAAAGTATTTATTTATTTATTTTGGTTTTGGGGTCATACCCAGAGCGCGCAGGAGTTACTACTGGCTCTGCACTCAGAAATCTCTCTTGGCATGCTCCGGGGACCATATGAAATGCCGGGGACTGAACTTTTGTCCACCCGGGGTTGTCTACCTGTAAAGCAAACACCCTACTGCTGTGCTATCACTCCAGCCCTCAAAAATCCACAGACTCCTGTTCTCTGTTCAAACAGTTGAATTCCTTAATTTTCTTTTGTTATTTTTTATTTGTTTGTTTTTAATTTTCCTGGTGCTTTGTGGTGCTGAGGATGAAGCTCTAACTCCCAGGTAGTTTAAGCAGGAAGCCATTGTTCCTGTTTGTAATATAAGACTAGTTCTCATGATTCTTGACTTCTGTCAGCTCTTGCTGCCTTGTGATGAATTCTTTTCTTAATGAACAAGGAGTTTCATTCAAGAAACTTGTCCTGTTTCCTGATAGAAAGTTGGTGAAACCACTGAGACCCAGCAGCAAGCTCTCATCATAGAGGAGTGTGCAGTGAGAAAGGGGTGGAACTGCTCATAGAATTGAAAGAGGGAATGGAACATGGAACTTGGGTGAAAAATAGTAATGAGATGATGAAGGCATATAAACTTGAATGAGGAGAATCAAAATAGAGGGACTGGCCTGTGGGGAAGAGAAAAGAGCAAAAGTAGGATATGGATATCTTCTGCCAGGGCAAGCAAGTAAGTGGATTAAGGAGCATGTGCCTTGGAGGGGTTTGTGATAGAGTATAGACAAGAACTTGTGTTATAGGAGGGTTTGGCAAAGCTTTTGGCTGGGGTATGCCACAGATAGGAGATAGTGAAGACATCTAGGAGTTATTCTCATTAGGGGGAGATTCATTCACTTCTTTGTCCAAATGTAGGAATATTATTGAGTGTCTAAATGAATTCAGAAAAAAAAGAGAATATATGCAATTAAATTATGTCTCAAAGTTATCTAAGACAACTTCTAAATACATAATTTTATGATTTTAGAAGAAATATAACTGGGTGATTAGAATCAAGTACTTAATTTAGATAGTCTCACTCTGAATTTGGACTAAATATTTACTGTTCTTTGAAAAATAAGTATGGTAAGATAGTTGTTTTATAGACAAAACTTAATTGCTTATAAGGCATAAAAATTTCTACCTCATAACAAAGCTTTCCAAAATTATTTAAGTCTTGATAATCACAATTCTATTATTATGGTGATGAACAATGTATTTATCATAAAGCAATAAAAATATTTCCAGAGTTTTAAAATTAGCTTGTTGAACTTGACATTTTTAGAACTTTATGATTTTAGTATCTTACATTATAAAATGACTGTATATATTCATCAACCATTCAATGATACTTGTGTTTATATATATATATCTTTTGTATTTTGGGTAAGTGGGAAAATCCATTGAATCTCAGAGGTTATCCTTGGCTCTTCACTAAGGAAGTACTTCTGGTGGTACTCAAAGGACCATATAGAATGTTGGGGATCAAACTTGGGTCAGCCATGTCCCAGGCAAACATCCTACATGCTGTTCTAAATTGTGCTTCCAATAACTTGCATATTCTATCTTTGTATTTTTATACTATTAATGACAGAAGAAACAGCCATAAACTATATTAAAGCAACATAACCTACAATTTTAGCACTGATCTCATGATGCTAAGATATATTGTCAACAGAGTTGCATTCATTTATTCATTTCTGATGCCTGGGTATAATTCATTTTCTTGTCTTTTTCATCTAGAAAATATCCAAAGTCCTTGGATTTTGTCTGACTTTTCAATCGTTTAAGCCAGCAGTGTTATATCCATCTAACCATTTGCAGTCATATTGTTTATTCTGACTATAGTTAGGAACTGGCTTCTTTTAAAGAATTCTACGATAATATAATATTTGCCCAAATAATTTCAATCTACCATAAAGATCTTTCACTTCATGATAACTGTAAGCTTGTGATAAAAATTACCCTGTAACGTATGTACAGATTTTGAAGGATTAGGTTTAGGCATCTTTTGCCTATGCGCATTGTAAATGAATCAATGCCTAAAGATGCATAAGTTGTAACTTCTGAAAGTGAAGACAGTAATAGCTAAATTGTGAACAAATGTGTCTGTTCCATTTATCATTGTTTCCCCAGTGGCTAGTGAGAACCAAATATGCTTTGCAGAGTGCTATGGTACTACAGGACTCAATGATCAATTGTGTTGTTTTTAGGGAATTTAATTATACCAAGGAGGAAGAATAAACTCATTTTATATTTGCTATGTATGGTCTAAGCTATAAAGTTCAAATACATTAATGTCCTTTAATATCTACAATAACATCTTAAGGTAAGGTTAGTATTCTATGCATTATCCTCAGTGATACACAGAATTAATGCCTTTTGTAATATATTTTCTTTGAAATTGAGTAGATTGTAGTGAGAGGATACTAGTAAGTTATCATTTCTTAATTATGTTATTCAAGATTTTGACTTCCTTCTTCACATTGTCTCTTTACCTTATATTAGCATGGTTTGAAAAAGGAAACTACAGCTTGTTGTATTTCCTAGAAAAAAATTAACTTATAAAGGAACTGATGTCAGTCTCTGGTCCACAACTAATGAGGAATCAACGCCTTCAATTTAACAGTTTATGAGGAACTGTACATTGTCAGATAAGTGCATGAATCATCTTTCTAGGTGAGATGACAATGTCTCTAGCAAAGATTTTGATTGCAGTCATGTGAGAGTTCATGCTAGAATCCAGAGAACACAAAGCCAGATTCCCAACTCATAGAAATCACAAGTTAATAAATATTTTTGAAAATGATTAATTTTGTCAGCAACAAATACATGATAGTAAATCAACTACAACTCTGTTTAAACTATATGGTCAACCAGTCACAGAAATAGTAAGATGATTTCAAACAGGGCCTCATGAATTATATGAAAATATGAAATAAAATTCAAATGGAGTGCAAAAGAAAAGCAAGGAATGCACACAGAAGCTTTTGAGTGGTTAAATTTCTTAACGCATTCTAAGATGCATTCAGCTTATATTTAGTGTAACTGTATAGATATAAAAACTTGAAGACCCGTTTTTCCTTTTAAAGGCAATATTAATAGTGGTTACATTTAGAGCACATTAAATATTTCACTAAAACTAGAGTGTATAGATATAAAAATTCATTATAATTATGTTTTCATTTACCTGGGAGTGGGCTTTAAAAACAGTACTTTATGGAAAGAAGTCAAAGTCATATGAAACAGTGCTTTAAAATATTATGCTCCAAACATTATTCAAATTCACTAGATGGAAATTTAATTTTGTAATATGTCTGTACTCTTTAAATTTGTTTATGGTGTGAGCTTTCAATTTTGACAATTTATCATTACTTGGAAAGGAACCTTTTCTCTTAAGCCAGATTGGATTTCCTTTCCAGTGAATAGATTAATCCAGGAAAAATGTTTCCACAGTTCATAGCTAGCCAAAAGCAGTGGCCATGGTGGACTGGATAACTCATTCAATAATTATAAAGAAAAAACCGTGTAAATCCTTCTCCCAAAGTCTCTCTGTGTTCCTGAATTGTCTCAAAGTCTCAGTTCACAGAGTCATACAATTTACATTTTGATTTTTAATTTGGGGGATTAAAATTCTGTTTTACAACAGTAATATGCAGGCTTTTGAAAATGTGAAATGAAGAATTCTGACTGGATTTGTCTTTGTAATAGTGTCACCTTTGGAAGGTCTATCACCTGCTATGAGCCTCTGTTTTTTTAAATTTCTCATCTGTTTGATATGTATGCTAAAACTTTCTTGTTTATGTTGTTGTTGTTATAGTGGATTAGGATTCTAATGACCAATTTAGAGTGACTGTAGTTGATGTTCAATCTCTACTCTTAGCATCTACGTTTTTTAATACATCTTTATACGTCTACTTATATGTGTTAGCATATACTGACATTATTAGCAGGGTCAAAACTAAAATTCTGGGCCTAATCCAGATTTTTTCTCATTCTTTTTCACTTAATTTAATCTCATGATGATGCTGATCAGTTTTAGAAGAAGAGTCAAGAAGAAATAAGCTTGAAATAACTTATTTGGAAAATACCTCCCCAATTATATGTATTTAAGTATTTGTATTGTATAACTTAAGGGCATAATGGAGGAAATCTATGAGCAAAAGAGAAAAATAAAGTAAGGCGATGATTTAGTCTGACCTAAGCACTAATGCCTAATTTTATTCCCATTGCAGAACTCCCAATCCTTTGGGTTACAATGATTCTAAGAGGCATTGTTTTTTTCTTAAAGACCTTCTTATTTTGGTGTAGATATAGAAGTAATAGTCCACTATTTTCCTTATATATGTACTTTTTCTTTCTTCTTTTCTCTTGGATTTTTTGCGCTCTGTCATGTTTTTTATCTCAAGACCATGGCAATTATGTGGTGCATATCTTTATCACTACAATGCT
>PVKC010005083.1:0-34072 GCA_004027635.1 Crocidura indochinensis | reverse complement strand
CAAGAGAGAAAAAACAAGCTACATCTGTATTAATATTAGTAACAATATAAATTAACCATGCATTACCAACTTAAATATCCATTCAATGGAGTTATTTCCAAGACCTAAGTTTTGCATCACCAGAGGAATATCTGATCGAGTGACATAATGGAAGCAACCACTATCCTTAGCTGTGTGAGATAAAGGCAACCAATTCATCTAGCGTACCATAATGGAGAGCCTTCTTCTGCTAATGGGCTTCCAATAGACTTTCCATTTCTGCTATCAGGAAGGTAAAGTTACACAAAACTGTGAGACTAGTGCCATGTAAAGAGTCCAACTCAGCAGGAAGGGACATGACGGCTAAGAGTCGTTGTCCAAAGCACGGACCTTCGCAATAGATTTTACAGCAGGGAGACCATTTGCCTTGCCTGCTACCAACCCCGATTTGATCTCAGCACCACATAGGGTCTCCTGAGCTCATCAAGAATAATTCCTGAGCATAGAGGCAGATGTAAGCTCTAAGCACTGCCGGATGTGCCCCTCCCAAAGAATCCAACGCAAGTATAGACCTCAAACATATAAAAAGAGGACTGCTAGACTGTCCATGAAACCTAATGTCCTAAATGTGTTACGAATACTCTGAATGTTTGATGCCAGAATGCTTTGTTGTACACATACATATCAACAGTGATCTCAAGTTTCTAGTTGTATTTCCTCTTTTTAAGACCCAAAAGTCCATAATAGGATTGTTGATCCAGAGGAGAGAGGGTAAGCTTGAGAAGAAGAAGAAGAAGAAGAAGAAGAAGAAGAAGAAGAAGAAGAAGAAGAAGAAGAAGAAGAAGAAGAAGAAGAGAGAGTGAGAGAGAGAGATAGACAGAGAGAGACAGAGAGAAGAGGTGGAAAAAATGAAGAGAAAAGGGAAAGCCATCACCTTTAAGTCTTTTCTTTCCTTTTTCTTTCGAATGACACAATAGAAATTTTTTTTTCCTAAAGTTGTATTAGGGATTCACTTAAGCAGAAATGAACTGTAATATGCAAATAGTTCTAATTGGACTGCTAATAGAGCGTGTCTCTGTTGTTTTTTTGTAGGGAGTTTTATGCCTATGTAATCAGTGCAGACAGCCGTTAAGTAAATGAAGAGGCAACTAACAATGTCAGGAAAGAGACCGGGCGGTTCCGGCTGACACTACCCTAATCTTCCAGGACCCATTAAATGGCAGTTTCAACGCATTACCTACCATAACATCCTTGAATATCACTGATTTTATTTGCAGTATCAAACATTCCATTTCATGCCCCATTAACAGCGGGAGCCTGAGCTTTTTGACGCAGCTAAACATTTTACTAACTACCTGGACTAAGTAACCAATTAACTTTTGGAGACAATACGGCCAATTAAGCGCGAAAAGGTAAGGCTGTCATCCCCCTCGAAAATTGAATTTCCTTTTCCTGATGGCACTTATTGTCGCCGCTCAATTGTTAATGGGGATTCGGTTCCTATTAAAGTATGAAGGCAGAGCAGAATGGAAAAGTTCAGAGGACTTAGTTCCTATAGAGTAGGTCAGTGAGTGTCCCAGCTGGCCACTAATTCAGTTAACTTTTCTTCATGCCAGATTACTTATCGAAGGCGACGGTGGCAGGGCTGTCTCCTGACATCCCACCACGACACGCTGCAAAGTCTGGAAGGAAGCTTCTGAGGGCCACACATAGACCCAGGGCTGTAGTTTGGAACTTTGGAAGAGGAGGCTTAGGAGAAAGGAAAGAGTTGTCTTTCTGCTTGCTTTGTTTTGTTTTTTTCCTTGACCAGCAGAAATATTAATCTTGGTCAAGAGATTGCCCTGGTTATTCCAAGCCAGGTGGGAGACTTGGGAGAAGTAGAGTAATGCTAGTTGGGAGACTGGGAGCAATGCACTCTGAGTGACATCACCCTCTGTGGTTTGGGAAGTCATTGTGCAAATGACACCGGGAGGTCATGGACAGCGATTCTCATGATCACGGGACAGTGATTCTGAGAGGCAGCGTCGACTCAGCGCCATGGGAATGGTTCACAGTAATGAACATGGAGAACGGGTTTGGAAAGCTCGAGGCGAATCTCATCTCTCCAGTAGGAGTCTTTTATCTTTGGAGGTAGAGAAGAGTATTTGCCCTGGAAAGCTTCTGTGATATGCCCTGGACGAGTGAAAAAACATCAGACAGACCTAAGAAGCATCATCCATGTATTAAACTAGGATTCATGGATCTGTTTTCTAAATAAATCAATAAAAAGGAATCAGGTCATTTCAGCTTTGTGTAAAAGAGCTCTAAAGAGGAGAGAAAATGGAGAAAGAATTGAATTCTTGTGATGGGGCTAGAGAGACGACATGGGTTAACAGGCTCACCTTGCATGTTGCTGACTCTTGTTTAATGCCTAACATTGCAAGGATCTAAGCCCAGTCTGGGCTCACTCCTAGCACAAAGCCAGGAATACTTCCTGAGCAGCACATGATAGGCCCACCCCCCAAAAATTAAGTAAAGGGAAAAGAATTCCTGTGATAATTACTTGGATCTACGTGATAAAAAAAATACTCAGGCGTTGCCTAGTCAATGCCGTAAAATTATTCTAAGAGCAATGCTGTGTTTGACATTTGTTTAAAACCTCTTCACATCCATTTAAAATCTGATTTGAACCTGAAAGCTCCTAAGTAAAGAATTGATCTAAATTGTGCTCAGAATTATTAATCTCCCATATTGTTTCAATAGTAAGAGTGTTGGATTCCCATAGAACAGCTGTTGAATTGCCATTACAAAAACCCCACGAATTCCATTACTGTATTAGTATTCTAGGCTCATCTGTTTTTATGTTGTTTCTGCAAGGTTCTATGGTGATAGGAAGCAGAAGCAAAAAAGAAAAAAAAAAAAGGATCAATGCTCCATGCTTTCAAGTTTAAGTGCCTTTTGAAGAATTTGTTTCGAATTGTTATTTTCAAGAAAGATTTGAATGAGAAATAGCTCTCCTTATATTTTTTCATACCGATCAATTAATAACATTGATCAAAACTTTCTCTTGAACTTTTTTTCGGATTTTAGTTTCTTTTCTCCAGAGTCATGATTTGCTGTAACGAAGTGATTGCTGTGGGCTATTTATTTTAGCCATTTTCCCATGGCAGTGGATGGCTCAAAAATGATTACAATAGTTTAAACTTCCTGTTTTTGAAGATAGAGGAGCAAAACCAGATCTCAAAGGCTCCCCACTCCCTCTCTCCAATGGGACTATATAAGAATACAGGAAAACAAACAAGCCAGACAAAATCATATCCACCACACTCTGGCCAGGGCTGGTGGCCAGGAGATAACAATAATTCCTTTCACGCAGGAAAGGTGACAGGACACAGGTAGGACACTGCTTGTAGAGCTTGGCAGTCAGGAACCATTAATGGGACATCTTTGTGGTCAATAGGGAAGAAGAGAGATCAGAGACACATACTGCATGGCAGAGAAGATGGCCAGAGTTTTTTCTGGACATCTTCACTGCTAAGG
The DNA here is from genome assembly GCA_004027635.1 of Crocidura indochinensis. Classification (NCBI taxonomy): domain Eukaryota; kingdom Metazoa; phylum Chordata; class Mammalia; order Eulipotyphla; family Soricidae; genus Crocidura; species Crocidura indochinensis. Next base: position 30,574 of record PVKC010005083.1, on the reverse strand, counting down.
AAGAAATCAAGTTTGCCTAGTAATTCCCAAGAAATGAAAAGGAAAAAAACATAAAGGAAAAACAATCCATGTGACGTCTGTCCTGAGGATCCACCCTTTGGGCCTTCTAAGGTTAATAATATCTCAAAATTCCAATCTTGACCTTAGGCATTCAAGCAGTGAGAAAGTTGACTTCAAGCATAGCAAAGAGAACACCCTAAAGAGATCATCCCCCAATCCTCAGGAGACAGAAACAAACACAAGTTCTATAGCTGAATCTTTTCAGAGTGTTAATGGTGTGTTGAGGGCATGCAGAGAGGAGACTGGATAATGCCATGGGAAAACAAAAATGGAACTAATGGAATTAATATTTCTGAGATAATCTTTTATGCTATATATGTTTTAAGTAATCTATGAAGTCTGTATGCTATCTATCTATCTATCCATCCATCCATCCATCCATCTATCTATCATCTATCTATCTATCTATCTATCTATCTATCTATCTATCTATCTCTCTCTCTCTCTCTCTATCTATCTATCTATCTATCTATATATCTATCTCTCTATCTACCTCTCTCTCTATCTATTTATCTATCTATCTATCTATCTACTGCCCTAATATCTCATCAAAACATATATAGGATATAATTTATAATCTATAGTCTATAGTATATATGCTATATATATATTAGTATCCCTAACATTACATTCTATATAACATCTATATTATATATACTACATTGATTATAATATATGTAGTAATCTTATATATTGTAATTTTATATAAAATTTTATAAATTGATATACAATTTTATAAATTGTAATTTATATATTAGCAAATTTTAAATCCAGGTGCTTTCATCAATCACCCAATTAGAAGAAAACCTGGATAAGTCTGGTTGTTGTCATGGAGTGTGCTACTAGGAGGTCATCCTAGTAGACCAAAATCCAGTCACAATAGAAAGATTATTCATCATAGACTTGAATTATTATGTTCACAACAATGATTATCACAGATTTGTAAGGTATAAGGAGGGAATTCAACCTAGGTAAAAATCTTTGTCCTATTCTTTATATATGTAATATATATATATTCTTTATATATATTCATTACATATACATATATAATAGCTTTATTAAAGCACTGTGGTTGCAGAAAGGTTCATGCGTGGGCTGCAGTCACAGAATGTAAAACCACTCTTCACCAGTGCAAAATTCTCACCAACAAAGTAACCATCTTTTTTAAAATAAAAAAGGATATTGTAAATTTATGGAGAGAGAAACTCATGACCAATAATATAGGTTGAACTGCTTCAATGCTGTTAGCACCTGAGTAGGTTCTCTCAATTCCAAAACTAAAGAGAAAAAAGGGGGTGCTAAAATCCACTCAATTAAGGTAAAATAGATATTTAGCAAAACTACCTGCATGAGTGAATTGGATATCATCATAGACACCATATACAGGGCTATGAATTCGAGAACAAATTAAGCTCAGTAGGAGAAGAGTAGAAAAATGTTTTTTCCCTGACATTCCAAGATAGTATGCTCCTATAATAAGTGGATGAGTTACTGTGTCCAGCACCTTATTAACACACAATTCATATAAAAAAGAAACTGACCATTCCATGCAGGATCCATGGATCTGTATATTGCACAAGTATTAATAATCCTTCTTTATAAGGGCTCTTCAAACATTATTATGACAATATAGAAGCAAAATGCTCAATCATCTCTGGACTTGAATTAATATTTAGCTTTCATGAATAGTAGCTTTCTTTTAAAGTGCTCCTTGGATCAGAGAGATAGTACAGCAGGTAAGGTGTCTACCTTACCCTATAGCTGAATTGAGTTCAGGAAGTCCTGAACACAGCTGGATGTGACCACAAAACAAAAACAAATAGAGTACCTCTGGACAAAAATTATGACATGCACTCTTGTCCCAAAATGCCAAGCCTTGAGTAGTTTTATATTTTGCTTTTGCAGTAATGCTTAAGGAAGGGGGTGTGGGGCCCGGGAGATAGCATGGAGGTAAGGCGTTTGCCTTTCATGCAAAAGGTCATCGGTTCGAATCCCGGTGCCCCATATGGTCCCCCGTGCCTGCCAGGAGCAATTTCTGAGCATGGAGCCAGGAGTAACCCCTGAGCACTGCCAGGTGTGACCCAAAACAAAAAAACAAAACAAAACAAAAATGAAAGACAGAGGGTGTATAGAAAAGACTGTATATTCAGGGAGGACTGACAAGTAATGTGATTTCTGCAATAACTGTTAACTTTAAGAATCATAGTTATTTCTTCGTGGCAGTAAATCACCTTTGAAAACTTAATACATGACTCAGGGACAGAAAAACACGAATATATCTGTTTATTTTATAGATGGCGATGAGCTCTAACTTGCTGCCTGACTTGACGATGCAAAGTTTGTAGATGTTCAAAATCATTGAGGGTTTTTCTCATAGACATGAGATTGTTTCAAACTATTTCTTACATAATAATTTTTCTCTAGAGCAATCTGACTAGTACATTGTATCTTTAACAAACAAGGCTATATTGCTTCTGAGAAGTGACATCGTAAGAGGAGATGTCAATTAGACTTAGAGGGGCCTGGGAGGAAAATCCCAAATTATTATCCATAATCTCTCCCTTGATCTCTTCATTAAATCTGTCTCCCATATTGGGACTCCCTGAATCTCATGCAGTTAAACTATAGAACAGTGTTTGTGTGTTAGAAAAACCTTCATGAGTTTTTCATGAGTTTGTACCCATGAATTCAACCAAATCAAATTCTATGTAGGTTGAATCAGTAACAGGCGAACTCAGTATAATATAAAATAAAAAAACAGCTTACTCATTAATTTATGTAGTCCATACCACAAAGGTTTAAAGGACCTTTCACACGACAGGTAGGAAAATTCTATATATAATAATGATGTCAGAAAGTGCTGTTAATTCACTTTAATATTTTAAAACAAATATTGCTTATTTGGAGGAAAGTAAAGGTGGGTGCAAAGTTTAAATTGGTATATCAGTGGGCGCCAAGAGGAGCTGTTGTTGTAGAGTCTGCAACCTTAAGAAATGCTTCCCATTTATGTGGGCATGAAGAAATACAGCCGGGAACCTCATTAGAATAAAAGAGACAGGAGAGAGGCAAAAGGGTTCCCTAATAAACAAAGTATAGAGCATGAAGGAAAAGATCAATGGGGAATCTTTAGTTTTCAGATCCAAGTAACTTCCTAATGTGAGCTTGACCAATCTGGATGTATAACGGGATAATACGGTTCTGAAAACCTCTGGAGAAAGACGAATATATCTGTTTATTTTGTAGAAGGTGATGAGTTCCAACTTGATGAAAAACCCACAGAGTTCTCAAAACTTCCTCCAGAGGAAAAGGAACAGAATGATGCCATGGAAGAATCTAGAAGACCCAGGGACTGCATCTCTAGATAGAAACCACAGACTGGCTGTTTGCATCCAACATAATATGATGAGTTCAAAACAGGTCTCCAACAACAGGAAGGGGAGAGAAAACAGGTACTGTGACAGGGGATGCTTAAAATACTGGGAATTGGACTTATCTAAGATTTTCCAGAGATGGAAGGAAAGCAAGAAAATTCACCTGTAATACAATGAGAGGAAAAGTAGTAGGACCATCAACCAAGAGGAGGAAATGGAAGATGGAACACATTTTTTGTTATGGGATTGAATTCATTCGAAGTCACTTAGATTGTAATAATGAGGTTCATTTAAGACTAGGGACTTGCTGAAATAATATGGTTAAAGCCATGCAACATTAAAATTGTACTTGCCATAACAGAACCCGTTTGGGCTATTATTAATCTAATCTCCTAAGTACACATAATACCCAAGCAAACAAACCAAAGCTTTGAATTTGGTTTACACTAATAGTCTGAATATCTCGTGGGCTTTTCACCAAGATTCCCTGTACCATTAAGCAATTACTAGTGGCTAGAACACTAGCCCACATGTCTCTATTTCTGGTTAGGGGATTTTCTTGCCTGCCTGACTAAATCTTCCAATTAAATGCAATGGTACTACATTCATTTCAGTTCTTCATTTGCTATGTGCAGTGGAAAGTATTGCGACTTTAAGTACATAGTTTTAGGAGCTGTTGAACCACACACAGAGCATGACTTAATTGCAATGTTCAGCCAGTGATAGGAGAGCTTTGGATAACCAGCAAAATGTAAGGTCTGGATGCAGAATCTTTCTTTTAGCTGTCATTCTCATATCTTTATTATCAATGTTCACCTGTCCAATGACCTCTCAACCATTTATTGGTTTTCTTAACATTCCTCTGCTAATTTTAGGTGAAATTGCTTATTTCAGTGAAATGGAATAAAATATTTGCCTGAAAGTTCAATTTTGATTTGAGAGCCAAAGAGGATAAAGTAGCATAGCTACATTTTCTAAAACAGAGGTTATGATAACTTAAAAGTTATCAATAAAAATCACAATGCTGAGGATGTTACTTGGTCATTATGTTTACACAGATATGAATATACCTTGAATATCAAAATAGATTTATGTCTTCAAATGAGCATATTCTATGATTGAACCAGTTTCTGAATGCTTTATTATTTATAGTAAGGATATTCTTTTTCCATAAAACCATGATCTATATGATGAATATTTTAACTTTTCCTCAAAGAATTATTAAGAGATCATCTCTATAAAGTGGTGAGAACTAAGTACATGAACTCAAAATAATAATATCTATAGATTCACAAAGTATTTTTGGCCTTGGGGCCCTGAGAGTTGTACTTATTCTAGCAATGCTTCCAATCGACCTATAAACAGAAAAATAATAAATATGCTTACCACACAGAGTTATTGTGATAGTTAGATGAGATCCTAATTAAAGAACTTATTGAATTAGTTAATCACTTATAAGCAGTACATTTTGAACACTTGAAATTATTTTAGAGCTATAAAATGACTGTAGATACAGATAGATAATATTACTTCCTTATTTTTTGCTGTAATGATGCCATATAGATATGAAAAGTGCTTCTAAATTTTAATATCATCATAGATGTTATCAGACACATCTTAAAATATTTCTGAATGTTACTGACTTGGGTAGATATTGCATTTGAAGACCCTCTGGTCCTATTCAGAAATATTTTTTCTCCTTAAATTTTAACTAGGTGTCTAGATTTGCATAGTATCTTTCTTCTCCCCACACCTGTACAGAGAATAGTAGGGGCTTCCCCCAATCTCTTTATTCTAAATATTTAGAAATACGTTTATCTGAACTATTGTTTGGTTTTATTTGGGGGCCACTCCTAGGAGTAATTATAGAATACTTATGGCTCTGCACTCAGGAATTAATCCTGGTAGTATGCAGCAAACTTCATGAGATGACAGAGACTGAATCTTGGTTGGCCACCTGCATGGCCCTACCCAATATGGTGACCACAAAGTGCCTTACCTACTGGATTATGGCTCCAGCCCTGATATTTTTTTCAGGAGAAATGGTTTGAAGTCAAATTAGATGTATTCAGGGCTTACTTCTGACTCTGTACTTAGGGATCATTCCTGGTATTTCTCCAGAAACTATATATAGTGCTAGAGATTGAAGCTGTATTGGCCTCATGCAAGGCAAGGCTCTAACCCCTTTTGCCCTCTCAGTCTGACATTTATCTGAACAATTTAATAATACCCAGAATGTCTGAGTAAAATGTCTGATATTTTCAACTTTGTGATAGCACAAATGGTATCCTAGTAATTACAAATAATTCAAATCCTTTATTATATTCTGACTCCTCTGGGATTTCAGGTTAAATTACAACTTTATTAGATTACCTCTAAGAGTTACTGTGTTAGCCATAAAAAATGTGGGAGTGGAGACCACACAGGGAAGGGAAGTATGGAAAAGAGAGAGATATTCTTGAGCTTTAGTCAGTCATTTTTATTTTTAACGAGTTCATTCAAACACAGCAACCTTGATCCAAACTTAACTCACACTTTCACTCTTTTTTGAAATAATAACATGGAAAAGTTTATGTTTTCAGGATCTTTATTCTACAATTGTTTTTCTTTTGTTTTAATCTTGAACTTGAAATGAAGGTGCACGAAATAATGTTAGACTTCTTTTCTAAATCGGTTGATGTTCCAAGAAAGAGGAATCTTGAATGATTAATGTTTGGGAAGGGTGTAGTCATATAAAAGGAACATTTTCCCACATGAAATTTTGTTACTGTTTTTTCCCCAAACTAAAAACCTTCATTCTCCCCCTCAGAGTCTGAACAGAATGGGAAATGCTGCCACCCCACCTCAGCCTACAGAAGCATTAGGCATTGACCCCATGACTTCCTAACAGATCTGCAAGTGCTGTTTTATCCTGGAAATTGTACATTGAATAGCTCAGTGCTATTGTATATCTTGCTGGAGCAGCATAAGTGTCACAAAGTAAACGAAAATCTCCCAGTAGAATATACTGCAGTCTCTACTGAGAACATTTGGAACTTTCCACAAATTCACCTTCTGCTCCAGGGTGGCCATGGTAAAATCTATGCCAGTGTTAACTGAGAAATATGGCACTGCTGTGGAGGGTCTTTGGGGAGTGGCAATGCTCCAGGTGTCAGGGGGATGAGAGAAGAGGGATTCCCCCTTCAGCCTCTCCAGCTCTTTCCATCTGAATCACCAAGAGAGCAAGCTGAGAAGGAAAGTTCTTTGCAGTTTCAAACAGAACCAGTGACCTTCTCTACCATGACATTTGCTCTCTGCAAAATGAGTTCCCACTGTGTAGCAGTTGACCATATTCGCTAAGGAGGTAAAGAGGAAGACAGCTCATGTGCTTCAACTATACAATCTTTTCTCTGCCTGTCTGTTTGCTTGCCTGTCTGTCTGTCTGTCTATCTATATCTATCTATCTATCTATCTATCTATCTATCTATCTATCTATCTATCTATCTATCTATCATCTATCTATCTATCATCTATCTATCTATCTATCATCTATCTATCTATCTATCATCTATCTATCTATCATCTATGTATCTATGTATGTATCTATGTATGTATGTATCTATCTATGTATCTATCTAACTAACCCTCCATCTATCCATCCATCTATTCATCTATCCCTCGATGTCTATCCATCAACCCATCTATCTATGATCTGTCTTCTATCAATCTATCTGCCAATTTATCAGATCTCATTTACCTACTTTATCACACATTATCTGCATGTTATTTACCAGTTTATCTTCCAATACAGTACATTTACTTATTGACCTTTAAAGTATTCCAGGAGCAGAGAGACAAGAGGACAGTTAAAGCACTTGCTTTTTTCATAAAGCCAACCCAGTTTGATCTTTGCCACCACATAAGGACCTCAAACCATTGGCAGGAATGACCTCTGAGCAACATAGCCAGGTGTGACTCCAAAATCAAAAACTAAATGCATATAAAATATTCCATAACTAATCTCTCCAACTCTGTTTATTTGTTTGTTTTGTTCAGGGGACTACTTCCAGGCAATGGATTCTATCATCTCACTACTACTATTCCATGTATCTCTCTTAGTCTTTTTTTTTTTTTTGGTTTTTGGGTCACACCCAGCAGTGCTCAGGGTTACTCCTGGCTCCATGCTCAGAAATTGCTCCTGGCAGGCAAGGGGGACTCTCTTAGTCATTTTAATAGTCCCCTAATTAAAAAATAGAGGTACTATAAATTAATTTATATATTTTGATACATTGTGATACACAGTGAAGACCCTGCCACTTTATCCAAAGGAGCAAATCCATCCATGAAAACCAAAAAGAAATTGTTAATAAAAAATTGCTAGTAAAGGGACTCATAAGGTAATAAGTAAATGCATTTTTATTTGTTTGATTCCTTTTGAATCTTCTTTTCTACTTTGTAAGTTTCTGCTTATATTTTTAAAATAAAATTAATATTTAGGTGCTCACCTTGTATTACCAATAAGATGAGTGCTCTTAAGTAATAAACCATTGTCCATTCTTCACTAATCTTTATTTTATTTTATCTTATTTTGGGGGGGGTCATACCCAGCAGCACTCAGGGGTTGCTACTGCCTCTATGCTCAGAAATTTTTCCTGGCAGGCTCAGGGGACAGTATGGGATGCCAGGATTTGAATCACTGACCTTCATGCAAGGCAAAAGACTTACCTCCATATTATCTCTCTGGCCCCATTCTTCACTAATCTTGACTTCAATTAGTGTAGCACTGCGCTTTCCATGCAAAGGCTACATGCATTCATTGATTAGTTAAAAAGTATTTATCTTAATTTTATCTTTGTAACTTGTACACTAGATATTAATCTAACCAAAAGGAGATTCTTTACTATTTGATTAGCTTTGGAAGAATAAGAGCCTTTACACTGATATCTTCCTTTATATATAGTCACCTTTCAGAAAGCTGAAGAAACCTCCTAGTTGTGAAGATCTCTCTATATTTTTATAAAACATGACTATTTGTTTTTCCTTCCTTTTGTTTTCACACAAGTTACTGAATAAAGGTGTTCTTCTTAATCTCTTGACTATATTTTTATTATTAATCTCTTGACTTCACTTTCTAGAAGAATCCACACTCTGCCTGTTGTAATCCAGATGCAGGAAGGGAAAACACACAAGGATCTTTTCACTTCATGAAATAATTTCATTCTGAAGCCTAATATCATTACTAACCTTTGCAACACTTAATTAATTGAAATGATTCTAGCCATGGGATTCTGTGGTGAAGAGGTTCCTGGTAGTTACATGTGATTTACCCTGAAATTCAGTTAAGTCTGAAGGATACTTAACCATACATCAGTGAGTGAAAAATGAAGACCCTGTTGAATTCAATCAATAGTTTTCTTCTTTTTTTCTTTCATTCTATATTTTTATTAAGATTTAACAAAAAATTTTATGGATACTTTATAAGAAGGCACAAAGAAAGTACCAAATATTGATAATTTGTTATATACATTTTTACAGAAAAAGATTTAAGATGTCTATACAATTTACTTCATTAATTTCTTGCCGTGTGGATCAATATCAAAGGAGTAGAAAAATAGGGTGATTGAGACTAGTATTCATATCAATAATGCAAAATTCTGTGCTAGATCAATAGCACAGTGGGTAGGGTGTTTGCCTTGCATGAAGCCAACCTCTGGCATCCTATTTGGTCCTGGAGTCTTCCAAGAGTGATTTCTGAATGTGGAATCAGAAGTAATCTGAGAACCACTAGGTGTGGTTCAAAAGCTAAAATAATTAATAATAATAATGCAAAATTTTACTTAAGCAACTCACTACTTGCTCCATATTTACATATTCCACTATAAGGAACCATTTGGCTCATGTTTATATCCCGTTCACTCCTGGTAAGCGTAGGGAACCATATGGGATGCTGGGAACTAAACAATGCTGTGTACCAGGCAAATGCCCTCCCTCAAAACTGTCTCCAGGCCCCCACAAGAACTACTTTTTATCAAAGTCAACTAAGTATTTTCAGCCTCTAATATCTACCATAGTACTTGCAAACATGATGACTGACATTTAATGGTGGGTCTCCTAACACGTTGTGATATTTCCTTGGTAATATATCATTGCTTGCTCACTCTGAATTTTTATTTGAACATCCACAGTTGTGGTTGAGATACCGATTAACTCCTGACTTCTTCCTTACACCAGAGTTGTACTCCTTGCCCACCGATTAGTTTCTCTAAACCATGCCTCACACCACCATCCATAAATATTTATTGCTCTGGGATGGAGTCTGAAGAATTTAAGCATTTTCTAAAGGTCTTCTCTCATCTTCCCCCATTTTAAATTTATATATGACCTCTTTTCTTTCCTTTATCAGTTGGCCAATATTCTGGTCAAAAGGATTTTGTACAAATAAGCTTCCAGCACTGAACTCAGATGAAAATATAAGGGTCTTGAAATTGCATACTGAGGCAAATAAAATGAAGGGGAAAGAAGTTTCCTGCTTCAAGGAACTTGAAGAAAAAGAAGAATGCAGTCATAGTTTGTTCCAACAGAGTGCTATGTTATATGGTCTGCTGTTTGGGGAACAATAAGGGACAGATAAAAAAATCTTCAACAAGACTTCTTTCTTCTTTCTATATTTTTGTTGATTTCTCATTGGTTGAACAGTATAGAATTTTAGGGTAAAACATTATATCTCCATATCGTGAAGGATTCATCAAACTCACTACCAAATTTTAATGCTATCATACCCTCCCCAAAGGACCTTACACCATTCACTGCCCTAACACCAATATCTCTCTTTTCCTCTTACTCTCTCTTTCAACACACAGACACACACACACACACACACACACACACACACACACACACACACACACACACAGATCCCTTTACTACTCTAGTACTCACCATACTTTGCAGTAAGTTAAGGAGATATATTTTTTCTTTAACATTTTTGTCAGTTTATCTGCTTTAGTTATTTATTTATATTTCACATATGTGTGAAACCATCCAGTAATTGCCCTTAATGTATTCTTTTTGGACTTAGAATAATGTGATGTTGTTGATCAGGGAAACCAGTGATGACTAGTACAAGATAAAAAGACTGATATAACTCTTTAGGCTTGAGGGGAGGATGTTGTGATTTGTAATTTCACACACACAAAAGCATTTTTTGGTGTTCTTTTCTAATTATTGGCATTTGCTTTATGTCAATCATTAAATGGGGATCAGAATCCTTATGTATGAAGGAAAGGATGAAGATTGGATAGATGGTACAGTGGACAGGTGTCTGCTTTGCATGGAACCAACCTGGGTTGAGCCTTAGCACCTCATAGGATCTCCCAGGCATTGCCAGTAGTAATCCTTGAGCGTAAAGCCATGAGCAGTACTGCGGAGTCTTTCCTTCCCTTCCCCCCAAAATTAAAGAATGGGATGATACTAAACTTATGAAAAGAAAAAAAATGAGAAAAAACGGAGGAGTGAGAATGGGAAATATTTTTACTTTTTAAAACTTTAAACTTCAAACTTTAATTGCTTCTTTTATCTTTTTATATTGACTTTTCCACCATGAACTCAAACGAGTACATAAATGGGCAAAGCCTTTAAAATAATATTTTTCAGAAATACATTGAGATAAAGTTGAGGCCACCCAACTTGAATGTGATAGACATCATATTTTCATCTTCCTGCTAGGAAGCCTTTTTCTTTTGAACCCACAGGTATAGAGAGATATGATTGGCTGGACATAACTAGAGAATTCCAAGATACTGTGGCAATATTTTCACTAAACTCAACTTATCGTGGAGATTCAAAGTAAAAAAAAAAGCCAACATGTGGTATTTAGAATCAACATCTTTAAAACTACTCACTGAATTTTTGTAATTAGAATGATCTTAATCCCAGACATCGATACGTGATACATGAAAGATGATCTGAATGTAAATGTTGATCATCTCAATGGGGCTTAAGTCTCACTAGACATAAATTTATCTCTTGTTATATTTTACAAACATAAATGAAAATGTACAACTGTGTTCTAGTTTCTTCTCTGTCTCTGACACAGCTGTATGAATTCAATAGAACAGAACCTAAGCCAGTTATGGTACTAGCTTTTTACTGTGTTATGGAGTTAAAATACAAATAAATGAGACATGGTAGGCAAGGAGGCGATATAAGGACCCTAGGGCCTAGTGGATGAGGCGTTCAGAAGGAAGGAGATTGTGGAAAGAAATAGAGAGAGGTACATATGACCACCAGGACTGAGTCTCAAATTCAAGCTCAAAGGACTATGTGGACACTTGAAATTCTTGTAATACACAGCTCTTCTGCCACTAAGGCCATCATCCTGTGGTAATATAGAGGCAGCAGAGATCAACCCCTGCACCATTCACTTTGAAGCAAGTGCAATTGTCTCCTTGCCGATCTGCCTCTTTTTTATTTTTCATAATTACTTTATTTAAGTACTGTGATTATAAAATTGTTCATGATGAGTTTTAATCATACAGTGTACATCAGCCTTCATCAGTGCATATTTCCCTCCATACCCCCATCTCTGCCTTCCTCTGGGACAGATATTTTTCTTCTCTCTCTCTCTAGCTCTTTCTCTCCCTCTCTCCCAATCTCTCTTCCTTTTTAGACACTGGTTTACACTACTGTTAATAAAGGAATACCATACATATCACTTTATCCCCTTTCAGTCTTACTCTTTTCCATGTGATCATTCCCAGCTCTCATAGTCATAGTGCTCCCTTCACTACCCTCACTGTACTCACACCTCTTTATGACAAGATTTCTACCATAGATTGGTTCTCCTGGCCCTCGTCTTTATTGTCTCTGGATATTATTACCATACTAGTTTTTATGCCCTTCAGTTCCTCTGAAGAGTTTTGGGTCCAATCTTGCCTTTTCCCCCCACCCCTTTCCAAAATGCAATTGATTCATCCATTAAGCTCCAACAATAACATGTTTGTAATAACATAACATCCTTCTCCACTTTCAAAACCCTCCACCATGCCCACCTGTTCTTCAAAGCACTTCCTCTTGCAATAATCACCTAACGCTCTGTATACGACTACACTGCATCCGTCCTATTGTTTTGGCCCGAGCAGTCCCATATCTTGTCTCTCATCTGGAAGTTCCCCATGGAGTGCTTTTGTTCCTTCAGCACATTATAATACCTCTGGCAAAGCCCGTGGCACCTCACTGCTGCTGATAATAACAGTGATCTTCCTAAGAACCAACAATAAATAACAAACACCACCATAGATACAATATCCTTTGACAGCTCAAATCACAAATTCAGTCTTGCTCGGAAAGTCTTTGGGGACCTGTTCAAAAGAAATGGAGGAGAAATAACAGCAGTGGATAACTTGGGGCTTTGAATCCAGACAGCATGAAGGGTCCCTGACCCCAGTCTGCGATGTCAGAGCAAGGCGCCCAACACATAGAAGGCCAAACCTCTCTACCTTAGGAAAGGACTCTGGCCTTGGTGCAATAAATAATAATGCAGATAAATAATAATTAAAAAAAAAAACCACACAGAGAAAGTGAAATGTTTTAAATGAAAGGTGGTGCACTGTGAACTCGACATGTGGGTCCTTTAGCCTTTCTGTTAACAAGGTAATTTGATTGCCATTGATTTCTTTCACCTCTGTTCCTAAGAAGGTGATGAAATAGTGTCCACGCACCGTGTATTGAAGCAGATAGGAAACAAAGAGCAGCATCAAGAACAATTATCAGCAACCTTGCTTGCTGCCTGCTGATGATGGTGTTTTTGCACAGACTAGGTCTGACTGACTTCAGGAGGGTCAGTAAAGCAGTGAAAAATGGGTTGGAGCTCCAAGGGTCAGTTTCTTGAGGGGACAAAGATGTGCATTTGGGCGCCTCAGTGTCTCCAAGAGCTTCTTCAGCTCTGTTTGCTCCACAGCGTCAAGGGACCATTTCCATCACTGTAGTAGACTGAGCAGCTTTCTAGTCTGACCTAATTAACTACTTTTATTAAGCAACTGAGAAAATAGCTAGAGATGTGTCGCTAGATGCCCAAGATTTTGCTGTGTAGATTGTGACTGAGTATCATGTTGAAGTAAGAACTTTATTGGCCTATTGGGATTCTCCGTGTTGCCCCCAAGAGTGAGGTAAGACTCAGCAATACTCAGCCAGCAAGACGACCCATGTGACCCATGATTGACCCTTCTAGATGATGAATAATTAAGAGTTCTTAATCAAGTGTATGTATGATACATTGAAAAGCATGAGCAGGATAAAATCCATTTAGGAAAGCAGGTCTCTGTGGAATTACTTTCCTAATCTCAAGTACTTTACGGTTTTTTTTTATTTATTTTCCTGTCATTCACTCGCTTGCTAAAGTCCATGCTAAAGATATGTATGTCGAAGCAATTTTCATCCCTTCAGACCATATGTTTTGGTTCAAATAAAATTGCTTCCGTTATCTTATGAGTCTTGATGACGTATGCTTCCAGGGAAATATTTCCTCATGGTATTTTCTCAAAGGCAGCGCTCCAACTTTTCTGCCCTACCCAACTTGGGCAGCCATGACTAATTGACTGTGAAAATGGTGAAAACTCAGGAGTATGAAGAGATCTATTTATTTGAAACTCCAGTGCAGTTTGGAAATGTCAGTTAATTGGAGCCAAACCAATATAAGAGTGCTATCAGCCCATATCATGGTCTTAAAATAATATTGAGAAAACTTGTAACCAAAAAAAAACTAGTAGCCACCATCGACCACCATATTGGAATGCAATAAACAACAGCAACAAAAATCACTTGAAATTAGAGTTGTTGGCCTCACACATCATTCTCACTCACCTTTACTAAGCAAGAAAAATCAAGCTTCACCACAGGGAGAAATGAATAGAGAAAACCCGTAGAGGATACAGCTCCAATTCGGACAGAACAAGAACTCCAAGGGAAAACAAAAGGAATGAAGAATTCAGATAATTTAAAAAGAAATAACAGATGCAAGAAACTCTTCATTTTCTTTCTTTCTTTCTTTCTTTCTTTCTTTTTTTTTTTGGTTTTTGGTTTTTGGGCCACACCCGGCAGTGCTCAGGGGTTATTCCTGGCTATCTGCTCAGAAATAGCTCCTGGCAGGCTCAGGGAACCATATGGGACGCTGGGATTCCAACCAACCATCTTAGGTCCTGGATAGGCTGCTTGCAAGGCAAACACTGCTGTGCTATCTCTCCAGCCCAGGAAACTCTTCTTGTACTTGATGGTTGTGTGTGTATGAGATACAGAAATGAACAAATATACCTTAAATTGCCATGTGCTGAAATACAGACATTATTAAAGCCAGAGGTGGGGTTAAGTGTGGGGAGCCAATTTTTGGGGATTGGGCCATACTTGGTGATGTTTAGGGGTTCCTTCTGACTTTACATTCAGAAATTACTCCTTGCAGGCTGGGGGATCATGTGGGATGCCAGGAATTGAATCAGGGTTAGTTCTTGCACAGCAAATGCCCTCCAGCAATATGTTATCACTCTGGCACCAAGGGGAGTTAGTTTTTTACTTAGAAATCTGCTATTTTAGTTTGCCTATAGTAAAACTTTAATACAATTTCTTTTATTATGACTCATTATGACTTTTAGGGATAAAGGAATGATAACCACAAAACCTTCTCTTCCCTTTGTAACTTTCTCTAAAGTGCCTTCAATGAGCATCATTAATGTTATATGGGAAAGCAACACTTCCCACTGTTTTGAAGATCAGATTCATAAGCACATTATTGGACTATTATGGAAGTAAAATTTTGAGAATTTGAACGGTGGTAAGGCAAATTTAGCAAACGTATTTCAATTTGGAAGTCCTCCAATGGTGGGAACATATATATATATATATAGTGAAGACTGCCAGCAACTCATACCCAACTAACACAATTTATTCTGAAGTTAAATTTGGAGATAATGAAGATCCTAGGCATGCCAAAGAAATGCTTTGGGGGCAGCACAGATGCGAAACTATTTCTCTTAGAATGATGATAATTGGCTAATAATTCTAAAAGTCTTCATGGAAATACTTTCTTGGGGATTAGTAAGAGATTTTTTTGTGGGGGGACACATCTGGCAGCTCTTAGCTGTACTATCACTCCTGCCTTAGCAAGCGATTTTTAAGATTAACCTAAGAGATCATATAGTGCCTATTGTTGTTGTTATTGTATTGTTTTTTTGTTTTTTTGGTTTTTGGGTCACACCCAGCAGCGCTCAAGGGTTACTCCTAGCTCTATGCTTAGAAATTGTTTCTGGCAGACTCGGGGGACTATATGGGTTGCCGGGATTTGAACTGCCATCCTTCTGCATGCAAGGCAAACGCCTTACCTCCATGCTATCTCTGTGGGGGCCTCAAGAGGTGCTGGAAACCTGGGAATTCTCTTCTAGAGTACTCACTGTGTGAGTACTAGGGTTCGGTGTTTGTCCTAGTGCCAGTTCTGAAAGTCACCTGGTCTCTATTATGGTGGTACTTGGGGGAGGAATGCAGTAACAAGACTTAAACCTAAGGTCTCGTGGGTACACTTCAGCCCTTTGAACTATCTTCCTGGCTCTATTTGATTATTTTGGAAGGGAAGAGATATAAAATAAAAACCTTCACCTTCTATCTCTAATCTGTAGGGTCTAGCTTTTGTTATTGGTGTGCAAGGGATATTCCCTCCAAGTTCTTCTCTTTATGTCCATATACACATATACTACGATAAATGAGAATTTATATACTCCTTATAAATTCTCCAATTTAGATGACTGCATTATTTACATTAAACAATATAGCCCAGGGCTTACTAGTGTATGGTAAGGAATGGGATAGATTCTAGGAATTCAAGGAGAGGAAAGTATGCACGAGGTGTCTCCTGTGATGAGGAAAAATCACTTCAGAAGATAAAACTCTGTCTGAGAGACTGGCAGGGGTTGGGGTGGAAGAGGAAAATGGAGGGACATTGGTGATGGGAAGATTGCACTGGTAAAGGGTGGCCTCCATTCTCTTACTGAAACTCTAGTATGAAAATTTTTGTAAACATGGTGAATAAATTTTAAAAAAAGGAAGATAAAACTTTGCCTTTAGATGAGATCTTCATGATACAAAGAGAGAAAAGTGAACAGAAGTTTATTGAAAATGGCTGTTTTCTGCATCCAGGGACAAAAAAAAATGAGGCTTTAATAGTCAAAGTTCCCAGTTTAATGGGAAAGTAGGGGGCAAGGAAGTCTCTTGGGGAGTACTCATGAGTTTTAGGAAAAATGAGTGTCTCTCCAAGACTCAATGAGAGATGGAGTCTGTATTTGGGGTTCTCCTTTTGGGGGTATCAGTCCATCTTGCCTGCTGAATGAGACCCTTTTCAAGATAATTTGTGACAATTGAGTTCCTTTGTAGGATTTATCTCAGTGAATGTTAGGTGTTCATAAAGAAAGGTGCCTCTTACACATGCTCTTCCTCAAGGTCTCTAATTTTAAAATGTTTGAGAAGCCAGGGCAGAGAGATAGACAAGGTTTAAGGCTCTTGCCTTGCATGAGGAAGACGACAACTTAATCCTACATCAAGGGGCTCTTCTTTTGTTTTGTTTTCTTTTGTTTCAGAGCTACACCTGATACCACTGAGGCCTTACTACTGACTCTGAGCTCAGAACTCACTCCTGGCAGGCTCAGGGGACTCTGTGTGATGTTTGGTATCAAACCCAGGTCAACTGCGTGCATGGCAAACACCCTCCCAATGTGCTATCACTCAGGCCCTATTAAGGGACTCTAGCACAGAAGCAGGTGGAAGCTCTGAAATCTTCCATGTGTCACCTTCAAACCACCCACCAATAAATAAATACATAAATAAAAAGAAAGATATTAAAAAATTAAGAATTTGGGACTGGCGAGGTGGTGCTAGAGGTAAGGTGTCTGCCTTGCAAGCGCTAGTCAAGAAAGGACTACGGTTTGATTCTCAGGAGTCCTATATGGTCCCCACAAGCCAGGGGCAATTTCTGAGCATTTAGCCAGGAGTAACCCCTGAGTATCAAACGGATGTGGCCCCCAAAATAAAAAAAATTAAGAATTCTCTTGATCTCTACATTGGACCCAAAATGACAAATTTTTGTTTGTTTGTTTTTGGGCTACACCCAGTGGCACTCAGGGATTTCTCCTGGTTATGCACTCAGAAATCTCTCCAGGCTTGGGAGACCATATCAGACATCGAGGAACAAACCATGGTTCATCCTAGGTCAACGGCATTAGAGGCAAACATCCTACCTCTGGGCCACCACTCCGTCCCCACCCCCAAATGACAAATGTAAAAGAAACTGCTCAAAGGAATTCCAGGATCCTCTGCTCAACCTTTTCCAGGTTGCCCAGATGCCTTTTCCAGGTTCCCAACAACAGGTGAGTGGTTAAAAAAACTATATGGTATATGTATATGGTGCATATACACAATGGAATATTATGCAGCCATCAGGAGAGATGAGGTCATGAAATTTTCCTATACATGGATGGACATGGAAACTATATGTTGAGTGAAATGTCAGAGGGAGAGAGATAGAATAGTGTCACTTATCTTTGGTTTTTAAGAAAAATAAAAGACCATTATTGTAATAATAGACAGAGACAACAGAGATGAGGTCTGGAAGGACTGGTTCACGATATGAAACTACCCACAAAAAGCACTAAGTGCAGTTAGAGAAATAGCTACACTAACAACTATCATGATAGTGATAATAAATGAGAGAAGTAGAATGCCTGTCTTGAATAGAGGCGATGGGGGGAGGTGGATGGGGTACATTGGTGGTAGGAAAGTTGGGGAAACCCCAGTACAATCATTTTTGTAATCATGGTCCTTTAATAAAGATATTATTAAAAATAAAAAATAAACATGGATAAGACACTCACTTGAAGGCTCAGTGACACTTTAGCCATCATGAGTGACATTCTTGAAACCTTTTTTAAAATTCTTTTCACTTTAGACACTCTGGTTTACAAAAAAAAACTCTTTATGGTTGGGGTTCTTGCATGGAATATGGAACATAGCACAACACTATGTTTGCTTTTCTCCACCATTACCCAGTTCCCTGCCTCCTCTCTGTGTCCTCTGTGGTAATCTTCCTGGGAGATCAGTTTCCTATATCTGTTGCTATTTATCAGCTTTCCACTCCCATTATGCCCTTTCACATCCTATGTTGTGGAATGACATTCTTTAAACTTTTTCCACCTCCAGGCTAAGGCAAGTAGGCAAAATAGCCAGGGAACAGCTGATGCTAAGACAGAAACTAAAGCCATGTACCCATGTTAGACTATCTTATTTATTCAATTCACATTTTTTGGAATGTGACATCTGCTGTGATTTTTATGTGGGGACAATTTTGGGTGACCCACTAATTTGAGCCAGGGTCTAGAAGACTTGCTAGTAAGTTCCTTGAGCCATGGAGAAGCACCGGGAACATTACAGGTCTAAACTGGGATTTGGTGTGTGTGTGTGCATGTGTGTGTAAGCAAATAAAACCCTGGAATGGATTTTCCTTCCAAGATGTGTTTTTTGTTTGTTTGTTTGCTTTGCCTTATCGCGATGACCTTTCTCAGAAAAAATGAAGCCAACCTCAGCTAAAAAGAAATGTACAGTTATTTCATGTACAGTTAGCCTCTGTGACCCCTGAACTTGGTCTTTCTAGTTGAACCTCCTTTATGCACCACTTCTCGTGTTGTCTGATAAGAGAGACTCTAGTGCTCGAGCAAGACTAGATTGGAACTTGGACTTTCATGAAAACAAACCTGGTGCCATTTGAGTTGGTGGTCGGAGTCCTCTGCATTTTTTTTTTTTTAACCAAGAAAGGCATTATTCAAAGGCAGCATTTCAGAGAGTCAAATGAAGCCCCCGTGACTCATTGGAGATGGCCAGTTATCGCATATGCTATTATACATGTATTTATCTCAAATATAGGACTGGATAAAGACAGAGCCGCCTACTTCTTCTATTTACACACATAAGTGATAGCATCTCATCTCTTAAATTTTTTTTTTCCTCCCCTATCTCTAACACAAAAGTCAAGGGGTTTGGGAGCATGCACAAAAAAAGGAGGGGGGAGGGAGATTTCTATGAGCGGGCGATTGGGCCAGGGTCATTCAAAAGGGTAATTATTGTTAAATGTCAGGTTAACTCTGAAGGCCTCAGCTCATCCAACTGAGAGCAGATTAGCCCAGATGGAGACATTTTCAACACGGTACTGTCTGACCAATCAGAGAGAGCTGGGATTAGCCAAATACCTTCTCTCATCTGCTTGCTTGCAGAAAGGTCAGTTTCTACTCATTGCTTCTCTTTTAAGATGGGCTTTTTTTTTTTTTTTTATTGATGGCAGCCGTGTGCAGGAAATCAGGGCCCTTTTATCAGCGAATTAAATATTCAACATCTAAAACCCACTTTTTTTTTGAGAGAGAGAGTCAACTTCATTCACTTTCAAGACCACTTTTATCTGTGTTTAAGGGCTGGAACTGTGTGGGCCACGTGGTCGGGGCCTATTTTCACCCTGCCCTCCTGCTATGCTGGAGGGCTGCCTGCCATCTCGTCTCTGGCCTGGTTTTGAAAAGCTTGCCTTGTTTCATTTCAGGCATTTTCTTCTTTCAGGGCACCGTTTCATGTCTCCCTATCATTTTCTTCTTCATAAAAAAAGAAGAGGGGGTGACAATGAAACTCACCCTGGAGTGCTCTGAAAGATAATCTGTTTTTATGTACAACTTTTTCCTCCCTCGAAGCCACGTAAATGATCCCATGCATTAAAAAAAAAAAATAGTGGCCAAGTGAGCAATAAGGAAATCAAAGATCGTGAACTGGTGATTTCTCCCCCACTGTGTGTCTTTGCACCTATGAAGGCCTGGACGGAGACTGCCTCTGTAAATTATCCGCCAGAGGCACATCAATATTGACCGAATATATTATTCAGTATCTTCACAGGTGTTGGGATTTTTCGGATAAACGTTTGGCCACAGGGTCTCTTCAGATGGAATTAACGTCCCATTTTAGTTTGGACTCAATGCTAGATTGGAGATTAGAATTTATTGTCAAAACTAATAAGGTCTTAACATCTGCCTTCAGTGTCTTGCTGCTAACAGGAACCAATTTTTATCATATTTTGATACCTCAGAGTTTAACACATCCTAACTCCTCCAATTATGTGTAGGTAACTGAAGATATTTTGGTTTTTTATTGCTTTTGTTTTTAATAGTCAGACCAATACAATTAGCAAAACATAGAATCTGCTTTGGAAAAGGCACCTCAGAGGAACCGTTAGATCTAACCTTCAACAAATATTAGGAGAAGAGGAAGAAAGCTTTCATTACTAAGGATAATTTAAGAATATCTATTAAGGTTAAGACGTGCTTAACATTTATTCTACAGTGCTATATAAGACAATATTTCTATAACCATTGGGTTGAATTCATGTTGTTGTTGTTGTTTATCTTTCTCCAGTAAAAGGTAAGAGACTCAGGAGAGATAACACATTTGAGGACTTGTATAGATAGAAGAGACACCTGTAGTTTTAGAAAGGAAATTCGCAGTAAACAACCCCACATGATAATAGTATCTTAGAAAGACACAAGAGTCAGGCAAAAGAGTGCTCAGGGATCCAAGGTGGAACAACTTGACCAATTGAATAAAGGGATATAACTCAAAAGTATCACATGAGTGTCTATGAGCTGGTGCTTGATAAAAATATAGTTTAATAAACACAAAGAAATGAGGAACCATAAACACATTTCTCGTGCACGAGATGTCTTACAAATTATATTGATATTTTGGCCTATAGGAGGTCTACAGATAGGAACGTCCTATCCATAAGAACAGTAAGGAAGAGGTGGGGAGGAGTGAGTAAGTTCACAAGTCATGCTGTCAGTATGATGATGCAGGGAAAAAGTAGCACCAAGACATACAAAAAAGGTTGTCTGGTCTGATTTGATGAGCATTAATTATATATATTTTGGGGGGGCCACACCCAGTGACGCTCAGGGGTTACTCCTGGCTATGCGCTCAGAAGTTGCTTCTGGCTTGGGGGACCATATGGGAACCGGGGGATCAAACTGCGGTCCGTCCTAGGCAGCGCAGGGAAGGCAGGCACCTTACCTCCAGCGCCACCACTTAATTCTATTTCTAATTCTGCCTAATGAAACATAATCCAACTCTAATCGCAAGAAACCTATCAGAATGCCCCCACCCCTGTAAAAACTTGTAAAAACAAGCTACCTGTTGTCCTCAAAACTTTTAAGGTGATCAAAACTGTGTGTGTTTTTGAACTTGAAAAAGTTTTCATATCTGAAAAATTTTAAGGTATGGCTAAATGGGACACATAATGGGAATATTGTGGGAATGGGAAAAATGGAAAAAGTGTAGACTTTAGTTAATCACTACTGGTTCACTGATTGTGACAAATGCTAATAACATTAGTAATACCAGGCTGATGGAAGTTGCTAAATCCAGGAAAAAATAAGTGTAGATTAGAGATTCTATTATCTTCATAATAATTTTCTTAAATCTAAATGTGCTAAAAACATAAGTGTATCAAAATCTAGATTAACATCTCATCAAATAAATTCAATTATGCAAGTTATCTCCTTTTTTATAATTTTTCATATGCATGGTCAAATCACGTTGGGATAAAACAATCGGTTCTTATTTTTAAGGAAGGCATTAGCTGGAATAGCTCTCTGGAAAACTCAGTGAAATAAATGGAAAGCTTTTTTTAAAAGAATTAAATACAATGGCAGGAAAGCTGCTTGTCTTAAATACACTGGACCTGGATTCAATCTCTGGCACCCTCTAAGGTTCCTAGAACCACCAATCCAACCCAGGCATGAACCTCTGGGCGTGGCACAAAAATAAAACATAAGCAAACAAAAAAAAAACACAAAACAACTCCAATCTTAAATATCTTCCTAAGTAAGCATGCTTAAATACCAAATAACGGAATTTCTTCAAAAATACTATTTTGCTTATAGAATTCCGTCTTACTCAAGTCCAAAATGAATACCTCACTTTGGATTTAGATTCCGAGTCTGAACTCCATGCATCTTCCATTGAAAAGGTTGAACCTAGGAAATCTTGAAATTTTTCATATAAAAACAAACATTACCTGGGGAAGGCAGTCTGGTTGCCCTTTCCAATTTGGTGCTAATAGAATTGACTTCATAATGCTGAGAGATCTGTGCAGATAATGCAAACAACAAACCAATAAAACATTCCACTGAATTTTGCCCCACATACCTAATGAGCCAAGTTAGTAGAGCCAGATTCAATAAAGTGAATGTGAATCTACTAAGGGGTATCTATAACTTTCTAACCATGTTTCAACTAGTTATTTCTCATTTCATTAATAATTGTATTTCTAATTGCTATTGCTTAATTGTAGAGTTTGTCAACATTTGTTTGCAAACTGCACCAATGACCCATATATTCAGGTTGCTGACAATCAAGAATGATCAAATGGAATAAGTATAAATATCCATAAAGCAAATTCATTTTGAACCCTAAATAGTAACAAAAGGATAAGGTCTTTCCCTTTGTGTTTTCAATCTAAAATACAATTTGGAAAGAGTTAAGGTTTGGTTTCCGATTGAACATGCAGGCATGAATACTATGCAATGACTAGAATGTTAGAAAATATATCGTCCTTAAGACACTTCTTTTGATGATGTTTGAATAATACAGTCTCTGAGTAGGAGGCTTTCCCATAGAAACCCTATAATAGTGTTTGAGCACAAGAAGGAGTGGAAAATTCCTAAGCTTGTCACTGTACTCTTGTAGCAAATAAAGCCACAGAGAAATATCTTTTGAGGCAATAAAAGAAAGGACTCTCTAGTACAGACATATTTCAATCATTATTCTTTTCTGAACTGACTGGGTTATGCTGGCCCGGAATGTGAATAGTTTCAATAGTCTCTTATATAGCTCTCCATACGTTTGTGATCAAGTTAAGGTAACCTTCAGGACTATGCATTTTGGAGTCACAGTTAAGGTGAATGTGGTTGAACTGAATTGATTTCCTCTCCAAGTTCATTGGCTTCTGAATTCCTCTAAAACAACTTTCAATTGTCTACCCACCACAGAGTTTGTTTTCCTAGTAGGAACTAGGCTATAAGTGAAAAAAAAAAATTAAAGGATGAGATGAATACAATTCTGGAAGAATAACTGAGTTCTGTTTGTCTTTGGAGCCACCCAGGTTGCAGTTTTGAGCAACATTCATATTAATTTATTGCAGAAATAATGTAGTGAGTCAAATATTCGAGCAACTGACCTTGCGGGTATGAACTGCAGTGAACGTGGGGTCAAGCATATGGCTCAGCAGCAAAGCACATGCCGTGCATGCTTGAGACATGATTTCCATCCCTAGTTCTGCAAAAAAAAAAAAAAAAAAGCAAACACTAAAACACCAGTGAAGATGAATCCAGCCCATGTACAGACAGAATTTTTGCAGAGTCTTATAGCAGAGTATTATTTTGCAACCTGTACTCAAAGTAACAATCTGTTAAACTAAACCGGAGTAGAAATGATTGGCCTTGGCTGTATTGCTATGCTGTTATTTTTATTTTAGAAATTCATATCAACTTAGCATAAGTGTTTGATAACACAGTAATAACATTAGAGAGTACATCTGTCTTCCAAGATTTACTGAACATATACTTAATAAGATTATATGCCAAAACAGAAAAAGTCCATTTTTTCCCTAAAGGGCTCACACAGAAAATGCACTATGTTTTTGTAGCAGTTCGATGACAGGCATTTGATTCACAAATTGCTTAATTAATCGCATAATACTTATTTATCCCTGTAGATGATGTAATCCCAGAGGGCAAGATACATTCATTGCTTATATCAATGTTTAAAAAGGTTTGCCTGAACATAAAATAGAGTCAATGAAAAGGAGAGTCTTTGACCATATGAACATAATATACATTCTCCAACACCACCACCCCCACATACTATGAAAATATTAGACAATCATTCTTCTGAAAAAAAAAAAAAATCCTAGTATCCTTGTAGTTTCCAGGGGTTTGTGGGGATTCTTGGACAGTTCCTTTGCTGTGTTTTTTGCTGGAACATTTATGTTTAGAATTAGAGCAACCAGCTGGCTTGATGCTAACTTCCTCGTTTTCTAGATCTGGTTGCTGTATTTGGAAAGTCAGTGCTCGGTCATGACAAATTAAAAAAATAAAAGTCTAATAGAAACCCAACCCTAACAGTGAAGTGACAATTTATGAGCAGCAACAAAGGATCTACCGCTAGACTTCTTGAGCATTATAAAAAAAATGTCTTCTCTCTTTATTTAAACAATCCTCATCTATAAATAGAATTCAGCACAATTTCTCTAATGGATTCGGACCATTATAAATTCATATGGCCAATAATTGGGCCTGTGTAGTGGCTCACTAATGTTATTAAGACGAGTGATTTCATTTTCTTTGTGCTTAGACTTGAAGGCCTTTTTCAGTTGGGTTCAAGTCTGGAGAAGTTTTGGTGGTCCTGTCTTGGGTAGGGGCTGTTGTTCTTGGCACCTATGGGTGCTGACTTAGTAGGCTTCCTTTATAGTGAATGGGAAAGAGTCTGCCCAGCAAATACAATCTGAGCTAAAATAGGAATAGGGCTCATGTCAAGTCTTACTTTGATCCAATTGGTCATACTACCCTCCTAATCCCTGATTGTATGTTCCTGTGGTCTTTTACCATCAGACTATTTTCTCAAGTTGCTGAAAATAATTTAATTCTGCCCCCAACCAGTAACATTCTCAGGCATATATTTGATGTAGTTTAGATCAGAGAATGTACCCTGCAAAAAGTATGAACTCAATGGCAACAGAGAAGTAGATTACTGACACGAAACAACAGGAGGAAGTTCAAATCATTAAATGGGCTGATGTTCCCAGAACAACCGTTTGGAAAATTCTATAGATGGTCATGCAGCTTGAGAAACTTTGGGGTTACAAACGAGACTATAGTTGAATTGCATATGGAGAAATTGGAATGATCCCTAGTATGAGAAAGTTGGATATGGATCGTAAAGTCCTTTTAAGAAATATCTTCGCCAAAGCTTTCTGGGGGATTTTTTGTTTTTTGGTCTCTTTGATCTAACGATGGTAAAAGGAAATTGAGAAGAGGGCAAAGAATGGGAAAAGAGAGGAAAGGAAAAAAGAGACAGGAAGAAAGAAATGAAGTAAGAGGGAAGAAATGAAGGAAAATATGGAATGAATAAAAGAAATAAAAAGTGGAAGAAGGGAAGGAAGGAAGGAAGAGAGGGAGGGAAGGAGAGAGAAAGGGAAAAAGGGAGGGAGAGAGGGACAGGAGGAAAGAAGGAAGAGCAGGATGAATAAAAAATGAAGGGAGGAAGGAAGGGAGGAGACGGGAGGGGAAGAACAGATATGGTTATGTGAAAGGTAATTGACTCTTAGTGATAAATTCAAACTCAAACTAAATGAAAACAAAGTGCAACGGAAGCTTCTTGAAGTGTCAACTGACTTCTGCCTTGCCAACATACATACTAAAACCTCACCTCACATTAAGCAGTTAATATTAATAGGTAGCATTATAATCATTGCTATCAGCAGAAAGAAACTGCAAAAATCCAATTGCCATCACTTTAACCACAGCCTGTGCTGTAAACCTTGTAATTTTCTGCTGTCATGCTCAGCCACTTTCAACACATTTAAATTAGAAAGGACTATGCTAATTTTGCTTCATAGCCAGGGTAATTGTTGTAAGACATAATTATCTCTCTCCCCCCAATCTTCTTATTCTCTAGTGTTGTTTAAATTCAGTCTCTGTTACCCCATGTCCTTTTAAGCCCGAGCCATCTCTATCCCCACCCTGCTGGAAATATTCCTTTCATCTTCCCTAGCTATAAAGAGCTTAGATGTCCTTTTCCAATAGCCATGCTATTCCTCTGTGATCTTCCAGAGGAATAATGCGTGGGTCTAAGTTGGTGAGTTAACTCTATATTTAATTAAAAGGAACTGGCCTTTATTTTTCCTGATATTAATGTTTAACACACCATAGAATTGACTGGAGAAAAAGTCAGACAAGGACAACAGTTGAAACCTTCAAAAGAAATAGGAAGGGGGTCCTTCTGGCTGCGTTTAAAAACTGGAAAGAGAGGAGTCTCAGATGGATCATCATAACTGCACTGGGAGAACTGAACAGAAATAACAGAAAGGGAGGTCCCAGTTCCAAATAATAAAGAATTTCCCAGCGGTAGATATAGGGTTAGTTGCCTTCTAAAATGGCAAGTTCTAGAAAGCGAGGTCATTAGCCTGAGGGCAGGCCTCCCAGGCAGGGAAAATGTCTGGATGACTTTTCTTTTTCTAGAGGGGAGAGGAAGAGAGTCCCTTTGAATCAGCCATAGAAACATGAAGTAGACATTGACTAGAGATGATTCCATAAAAGACTGAATCATATTGTGTTGACTGACTGTGTAGGCCCAATCTTTCTATGTCTATATTGGGTGCGGAGAATAAGACCAATCTTTATTAGCACCACATTCTGGGCAATTCGGTAGAATCTACCAACAGTGCTCAGGGGACCAAATCAAACCAGGATCTAGCACATGTTTTCAGGCCTGTGCCCTAACTGCTGTCCTTCTTCCTGACCCCAATAATGTTTTTGAAATGCATGTAAGTGAGTTCTCCAGATCCCAAACAAGAATCATTATACATTTGGAGTCAGCCTGCCTGTGGCTACATGCATACAAGTCTGTATAAAATACAGTCTGAATGGTAGGCCTGGTCTGTAGGCTGTTTATAGTAACATATATGCTGAAGCAGAGAAGACATTTTCTGGAAGTCTAAATATGAATCTTTTGTGAGCCTCTAGATCAGTGTTCCTCAAACTACGGCCCGTGGGTCACATATTGTATTTGTTCCCGTTTTGTTTCTTCACATCAAAATAAGATGTATGCAGTGTGCATGGGAATTCGTTCGTAACTTTTGTTTTTACTATAGTCCGACCCTCCAATGGTCTGAGGGACAGTGAACTGGGCCTCTGTTTAAAAAGTTTGAGGATCCCTGCTCTAGATAATGGGACATCATGCATCCATGAATATGGTATGCCTTCTTAGGAGAAAGGACCCCTTTCCATGATGTAAGAACAGCATTTTCTTATATTCAAACATTCAAGTCTGGGTTCCACTCAACCCCATACCTGCAGAATGGGAATGACACTCTTTCTTTGTATCTGTAGGAAGGGTCTTAAGATTGATCAGACTAGTTTTCTAAAGTGTTGTGAACAACTTGGGATGAAAAAAATCAAACACCAATATTCATTTTGTTCTGGGACAAGACCCTTAACTGCTTATGTTGACCAAGTAGACTTATTTTTACTGAAGATGAGGGAGAAATGCTTTCATCTGAAATTCTGAAGTTCGTAGAAAGTAAAGCTGTTGAAGCTGTGTCTTGAAAATGGCATTTGCCTGTCTCTTCATTTTCTTTAGTATACTGGATTATTATAATATCAAATATGTAGGTAATTGTGTGGGGCATGTGTATGTGCATCTATGTTTGTGTAATGGAAAGGTTGAGGTAGAGATTGAAAATGATCTCATTTTCTCTGACTCACTGATAACTCTGTATTTAAGGACTCCTGATGAGAATGACCTGACTTTTTATTAAAAATTCATAAAAGATGCTTTTTTTTAAGGTTTAACTTTTACTTCCTCCTTCTCATCCTTTCTCTTCCTTTTCTTCCCCCTTGTTATTCTAGAAGGGGAAAAAATGTATTCTGGCCTTCCAGGCCATCATCATTATAAAACATATTGCTGCTCTCATGGTGATGGACAACTATTGATAGACATAAGCATTTTTCATTCAGTTTGATTATATGATTACAGGGAACCTCTGACAAGCACTTTAAAAAGAAAATACAGCTTTGCAAAGGAATAGTTTTCAGAGACTCTAACTTCCAATTATTTTTGCACTCATCTCCTCCCTTGAAATAAGTTAAAAAATAAAACAACCCAATAAAATAACTCCCATCAGTTTCATCTTTTCAGGGAAGCCCCCAGAAGATTGGCACCTTTCCTCATTTTCTCACTATCTAAATGCTTAACTCTCAAGCCTCCATTGCAACTCACCCTTGACCTGAAATGAAGGTGGGAGGGAAAGAAAAAAGAAATGCTAAATATTCTTTTTATTTGACATTACAACTACTGTACTACCCCTTGGTCATTATCCAATCATGTAACAGAGGTAACAGAGCCTCCAGTGTTTGGGTTTTTCTTGCTTAATTGAAAGGATCTTGACACCAGATAACTCGACAGTTCTGAACAAGGAACTGCCCTCTGGCTCCTTCCTCCCATGCTTGGAAAGCAAATTGCCCTTTTCTAGACTTCCAGGTTTAAACAGAACTTTCTAGAATGGTGACAGCTTGGATCCAGTTCTCCCTGACAGCGGCTCATATGTGTAATTCCCACTCAACAGGAGTGCAGCTGCCTTCAGTAGCCACTACTCAGGTTTAATACTCTGATGTTGCTCTTCTACCTCCAGCAATACTAGGACTCTTGGAGATCCCCAAGCTAGTTTCAGAGCAACAGTATCAGAAAGGAAGAATCAACCGGAATTGAGGTGGGTTTTGAAGGCCATGTAATTGAAGTGTGGGTCTTGGATCATGTTATAAGCATTAACATAATCTGGGATCTTGTAAGCAATGATGACTGTCTGGTTCCCTGCCAGAGATAGGAAACGAGAATCTGCTGCATCTCCAGGTGATGAGTCAACACATCCTAGTTTAGAAAGCACCAAGCCAATGATAACTGCCTATGAATTTAAGAATTGTAGAGAATTTTCATTGACTGGACATGGCCAGAAGCATGCACAATTCTGATTTTTTTCTAGGATATATTCTTTTGAGAATTTGCTCTCCTTGTGGTTCACCAGTATATCCAGAATAGAGAACTGTAGAGGGCTCAAAAGGAATGTTTCTCAGACTGGACCTTCAGTAAAACAGTAGCACTACTTATTAATATGAAATTTTCAAGCCACACTCTGAGTATGAACTCTAGGGCCAGAGAGGCAAATATTCCATATTGACCTGATCTTACTTGATATCTCTAAATTTGTCACAATCTTCATGCAGGAAGATGGTTCTAGCTCTACACAGTGTTATGTTTGAAAATAAGTTCCTTTAAATTCATTAAGATTTAATGACTAGAGCATGAACTTAATGGCAAAAAAGATCCGTGGGCCTTGCAAGCCTGAGGAATTAATTCCCATTATCATCCACCTGCAGTGTTGATCTAGACTTTGGAATAAAGGGAGACAGATGTTAACCATCACCAGAACAATCAAGACAGAAATAATAATTCCCCTTTGTAAGTGATAACAATGTTCTAAGTTATTGAGCCAAGGTATCAAGCCATCTTTCCCATTTCATTCCAGATTGCCAAAGTGTGTCATTGCTTTGTTTGAGTCAGGAAAGGATTTCCAGGGAAGTAGAGGAACAAGGAAGAGAAAACTCATGGTAAGAACAATTTTCTCCATCCATATGAGGTGTCCTTGGTGAAATCGGATTAATATCAATACAAGGTTATCAGTAAAATAGAAAGAAAATGCCATTGCACACAATAGTCAAATCAGTTAGATGGACTCCTATAACAAGTCTAAAATTAGGATATCTATTATGGTCGCTTCAGTTCCTGAGTACAAAATTTAAGATAGTCCTCCTTTTGATAGTGAATAATTTGGAGAACAAGGCCATCAGCGTCATTTCTTCATGTGTACTACCTTCTCGGTGTCCTTCAGATCCTTCTGGAAGGTTCCACATGATTGTTTTCTCCCTATGCTCTGATATAAGGCCATGACATCCTCCTCTTAATGGTCCTCCCAGCTTCTTGGAGGCAGCAACAAGCATGTGCTCTAAAGATTATGGAATTGTGGGGCCCGGGAGATAGCATGGAGGTAAGGCGTTTGCCTTTCATGCAAAAGGTCATCGGTTCGAATCCCGGTGCCCCATATGGTTCCTCGTGCTCTCCAGGAGTAATTTCTGAGCATGGAGCCAGGAGTAACCCCTGAGCACTGCCGGGTGTGACCCAAAAACCAAGATTATGGAATTGTGAGCATAGAAAGTTCTTTCCAGCCTAAAAAAATATTCTCTGCCACTGATTCTTTGAAATCACTCAAATTCTTCTGC
>PVKC010005082.1:0-34071 GCA_004027635.1 Crocidura indochinensis | reverse complement strand
TGAGAAAAATAAAAGTTATTTTTGCACCAATCCTCAGAGACAATGGGAGGAGGACTGGAACTTCCAGCTCACTTCATGAAGCTCACCACAAAGAGTGGTGAGTGCAGTTATAGAAATAACTACACAGAGAACTACCCTAATCATGTGAATGAATGAGGGAACTGGAAAGCCTGTCTGGAGTACAGTTGGGGGTGGGTTGGGAGGGAGGGAGATTTGGGACATTGGTGGTGGGAATGTTGCACTGGTGAAGGGGGTGTTCCTTACATGACTGAAACCTAATCACAACCATATATGTAATCAAGATGTTTAAATAAAGAAAAAAAAAGTATATCATTCAAAATAATAAAAAAAAGAAATTCTGCAAGGTGATTTCTCAATTACAGACTGTGGATCAATTAACAATCAACTTTATCTGCCCAAGATATTTTATTTACATTCTGTATCATTTCCATTTTGTGCTGACACAAGCACTCTTCTCAATGTCTTTATAGGGGTTGCTGACTTACTTCTTACATGACAACTTCTGATGTCTATGAAGATACAGACAATAGCAAGCAACTAAAACATAATTCTGAAGCTAGAAGGCAGAAAACTTGGTCTTTCGGATAATGTCTCTGAAAAAGGGAAGCATATAGAAAATATGCCAGTTAAAAAGGTGCCCAGACATGCATTTTACCTATAATGTGGCTCTGAAATGAGGACCCTGCAATTGTGCTTTCTTCATCCTCTTGAACGTTTTCCTTTGCTTCTTTTACCTGCAACAATATGATTATGCTATAATCTTTCATAGTAAATATATTAAACACAGCATGTATGCAAACATACACATTCTCTTCATTTTCTTTTATACTATCATTTGAACATATTAGTTTTAATAACAGGAGCATATTTTCAGAAGTAAAATGAAAGCATGAACTTAATTAGCACTTAGCCTTACATAAAAATTTGACATAGAATGAGACATTGTGTAAGGATAAGATGCTGTCCCTGTATGAGGCTGACCTGGGTTTGAAAATCAGTTTTGCATAGAGTGTCCTGAATACAACTGGGATCATTCCTAAGCATAGGGCTTGCAATAGACCCTGAACACTATTAGATAGATTCCTCCAAATGATTTAGCAATATTATATCTGATTTTTAGGACTTACTAAAATCAGAAACATAGAGCTGTTGGAGAAATTATAGGAAAATATAATACCTCTGAATAAGTGTTTTTTTACAAATTGTTTTGTTTTGGGACCACACCTGGCAGCGCTCAGGGTTTACTTCTGATTCATCCCTCAGAAATCGTTCCTGGCATGCTCGGTGAACCATATGGGAAGCCGGAGATAGAAGCTGGGTCTGTCCAGGATCAGCTACGTGTAAGGCAAACACCCTATTGCTGTGCTATCTCTCTGGCCCTTCACAAATTATTTTACTTCACGGGAAAACAGTTGTATATCTGATCATTGCCTTGATTCTAACTATCAAAGAAGAAATTACCCTTGTTTCTCTTTTCAGAATTAAAACACAAGGTGGCTTTTATGTGTGTTCAGAAGAAAAAGACCAATGACAGATTTATCTAGAATTTTTTTTAGTTCAAAATATCCATTTATACTCTAGTTGGTATAGTCAAATACTGAAAAATAGAGTAACTAATAGAACTCACAAAATAATGTAATAGACACAGTACGCTACAAATAAGCATTCTTTCATCTTTAATTTTTTTTTTTGAGTCACACCTGGCTCTGCTCAGGTCTTACTCCTAACTCTGAGCTCAGTTTTCTTTTGCTTTTCTTTTCAAAAAAATTTTTTTGAATTCAGGTTTCACACCTAGAAGTTCTCAGGAGACTACATGGGATGCTGAGGTAATGCATGTAAGGTAATCACCTACTCTCTATAATATTCCTATAACCCCTACAAATTCAGATTCTGGAAAAAATATTTTCTCAAGACAGTTAATGGCAACAAAGTAACTAAATCCCAGATTTCATTCTTCCCAATCTGGTAGCTATAGTATTTACAATAGAATAAATAATACTACCATCAATAAACTTAAATACTTCATTGCAAAGGATTTTAAAGTACATCACACGTATGATCTCTCTTTTTTTTTTATTTGTAGTTTTGGCATTCTGTTTATGTCCTAAGAATAGATCAGTCATATGGGCTTTCTGGGTGAGAAGATGAATTTTCATTAGTTTCATTTTTTTTAAATATAATATCTCTTAATCTTCACAATAAAATACATGGAGGTAGGCACTATTCTTAGAATGCTCCATTTTAGAGATACAGACTCTTGAGATATGTAAGTAATCGTATAAAAGGCAGACCAAGATTCAAACAGAGCAGACCTGAACTAAAATTTGTGTGCATTTGAGAGAATTTTGTTAATTTTTCAATTTCATTTCATTATGCTAGTATGATTTGGCCTCCAAATCAAAACAGCTTGTGGTCTTTGGCAGAACTACTCTAAATAGCTCTTTTAAAACACATCTCACTCAGTTGCCTGGGCAGCCAATGACGATAACATGAACTGTGCAATGAATGCAATGGGTATCTTTTGAGGTACACATATTAGAGGCTGCCAGCAGATTTGCTCTGGAGCTTGAATTGAATGCCAAGAACCCCTTATTATAAAACAATACACTCCTAGTGTAGAAAAATATTTGGTCACATAGTGACCTTGGTTGATATTTAACTTTCCATTTTATTCTCCTTTTCCATATATTATGGAATAAGACTAATTTATATTTTATGACTGAAATCCTATATTAGCATATAGTTGGTATTTATTCTGTAGATGCTGATATCCAGAGAAGAGCTAGTTCAAAGGGATATATGTATAGCTTCCTGAATCTAATAAGGAATGATCATACACAGGGCATCCAGTTTGCAACTAACTTCATGGATTTATTTTTCCTCGTGGCTGCATAGCATTCCATTACACACATAGACTACCAAAATTTCTTTTTTCATTTGCCTACCACTGATAATTGTATTGTTTCCATAATCTGGATATGGCACTTTATAGGGTGTGCATATATCCTTTTTGATCATTGTTTTTTTGTGAGTAAAATCAGCTAGAAGGAGAAGGACAGGCCCTGGATGATCTCACTCATTTGTGGTGCTTACAGAAACAAAATATGGACTTCTTTTACTGATGACAAATCCCGGGTATTAAAGTACAAATTGTGCACACTAGATTAGCAGGAAGTAGGTAAATGAGAAATGATTCAGGGACTGGGAATTATAGGGGAGCGTTGTACTCGTTGTGAGATGAGATAATTGTGTACAACAAGAACATGGAATTAAATACTATTGTAAATACATCACCTGAAATATAATAATATAATTATTATATTATATAATGTAATTATATAATATAATTATTATATTATAATAATATAATAACTAATTTTTTAAAAAAGACTACAGAGAGGTAATGATTAATGGTTGATATTCCTCATCTGTTCTCTCTCTCTCTCTCTCTCTCTCTCTCTCTCTCTTCCTCCCTCCCTCCCTTTCTCCCTCCTTCCCCCTGGATTTGTGAGCATTTCCAGCAGAATAAAGTTAGGAAATGTGGGAAAGGCATAATTAACAAGCTCTATCACCAGAAATGCACATGTATGTATAGTAGAGGTATGTATAGTAGAGAAGATGTTCTGAGCACTAACAACTGCTAGTAACAATTTTACTTTTGTAAAAGATGGGGTGGGGGTTGTAGGCATACTGGATAGTACTTAGGGAAAATTCCTAGCTATGTGCTCAGGGGTGACCTCTAGCAGTGCTTAAGAGGATATATGCAGTATCAAAGGTCAAAGCAGGGTCATGAGCACTCCAACTGAATGCAAAGTATCTTAATTCCTGTATTATCTCTCCTCCCCTAATCTCTTACTATTACCTTTGAAGATTCCCTTAGCTCAATGATCTAGTAATGACAAAACTATCACAAGACTCCCTTAGGAAGAGTCTTGATTTCTTGCTTCATTAATTTCAAATGCCTTGATTTATTTAGTAATCCAATAGGAACCATTTAACCACATTTACAGAAACATCAAAGAAAACAATTTTCAGTCCATATTTGTTCTTTTGGTAATATCCTTCTTTACAATTAAAAAATTATTGCAGTTTAGGTAACAAGGTTATAACAGTGTTAACATTTATGTACAATTACTGTACCTCTTATGACACTTCTAGTTTATACCTTCCATCCTCTCACCAAACACTTTCCCCCACAATTTGATATTCATTGTATTGCAAAAAAAAAAACAAAACAAATTGGTCATTATTCTATTTACTGTGTCATTGCTTTATAGAACAGATAATTGATATATTTCAAGAATACATTCATACCCACAACTCTTCCTATTAGTTTCCAGCAAGAGTAATTCAACTTTAACTATAATTTTTATTTAACTATGAACTCTATTGTTTCTAGTTGTTAATATTATATGTATTTTTATTTTTAAAATTAATGCTTCAATGGAATCACCATGAGATAATTACAAAGTCATTCATGATTGAGTTTCAGTTATACAATGTCCAATAACCATTCTTCACCATTTCACATTTCCTGCCACCAATGTTTACATTTTCCCCCACAGTCTCCCCCTGCCATCCTTTATCACAGTCATTTTTCCTCTCTCTCTTATTCTTTTTAGTCCTTTAGACACTGTGGTTTAAAATACTGTTACTGATATCACTTTATCTCCCTTCAGTACCCAGTTCTTGTCCAGAGTGCTCATTCCCAAATATTTTCAGAGAAGTGGTCCCTTCTCAGCTCTAACTGCATGCCCCTATTATTTGTGGCAGGTTCTAACCATTAATGATGCCCATTTTTATCTTGCCTATATTTTTAGCACTGCCCTTATAAAAATAGTATGCCTTTTACTTTTTATTTTTTAATTACCCATATTTAACTGGAGAAGTGCCCTGTTAATCTGTTGGAATTTGGGTGAATCACAGTTTCTATTAGCCCATGGAATTCTAAACTAAAAAAATTCTAATGAGAAGATTCTCATCTTACAGATAGAAAGAGGCTCAAAGGGGTTTAGCATTTTGGTTAAGGTTATGCAAGATTTCAGTTTTTCCTGAACCCAAATCATTGCAGTGATTTAATTTCTCTCTATGCACCAATTGTTAAAATCATTCTTGTGGCGCTAGAGGTAAGGTGCCTGCCTTGCCTGCGCTAGCCTTGGATGGACCGTGGTTCGATCCCCTGGTGTCCCATATGGTCCCCCAAGCCAGGAGCGATGACTTCTGAGCGCATAGCCAGGAGTAACCCCTGAGCATCACCAGGTGTGGCCCAAAAACCAAAAAAAAAAAAAAAAGAGCATCAAAATATTTGAGTGCATTTTATCTAAAACTGTCTATTTCTTCCCCTTATCTGGTTTATCATTTTGGAAGAGAAGGCATACCAGCTAATGGCTCAGTACTCTGGAGGGACCCTGGCAGTGCTCAGGGGACTATATGTGTTGTCAGAGATATTAACTGAGTTTGACCCCCAGCTTCTTGTACTGTCTCTGTGGCCTCCTATGTGGAACTTCAATACCGTTTTTCTGCACACACTGTATCTAAGAAAGGAAACAAAGTCATTTTACAGTCTCACCTGTAAGCTACTTATCAGAGTCTTTCTTGGGATTGCTATGCCTTATGTGAGTAAAGTGAGAATCTATCCAAACAACTAGGCTTGCAGGCAAGACCACACATTTTTTTTCAGTAATTCTGGGCTAATGAGCACCTGAGTCTTGAGAATAAATTTTAAATTTGAAGGGAATAGAATAAAGAATCAGCAAAAGGAATAGAAAAGTGGGCAATGTTTTGAAATGGCACACTTGTCAGCTCTAATTATCTATATAAATTGACTTCAGTGTAGATTGGTAAGTGATTAAAAAATCCATTTGCCAATGGAAATGAGGAGCATAATTAATTTTGGCAGCAGATTCTCCTTGTTAATTATTTTTTATGGGCTGAAATTAAAATTAATTTTTTATTCTCCATCATAGAGTGGTAGGGTGTAGGTGTGAGGTGAGAATAATCTTCTAAAAGTTAAGGGGGCTGTCACTCAAGATAAAGGATTTGCCAAAGCTGGGCAGCGGTGGAACTGTGTCATGCTATGAAAGGGGTAGCCATACAACCAGAAAGTCTGAAAAGCGTGTGACTCAAGGACAAAGAATTGCTAAAAATGTAAGATTTTCTGTCTTTGCCCTACCAAGAGACACAAATCAATGTTGGCATGTCCCACTTCACAAGAAGTAGAGGTGACTCTCAGGCAATGAGTAGTTTTCTATTTAATTTTATAAATATATGGGCATCTTTCAAATGGGCATCCTTCAATTCTAACTCTTATCCTTCTATTAGATAATACAATTATAATAAAGACCTGTAATGAATAAAATTGTATAACAGGTAACCATTAACATCACTGTGCCCATTAAAATCTGTTAACTCCTACCATTATAAAAGAACTTATAAAGTACACAGGTAGAAAAAATAGAGAAAAGTTTTCACCATGAAAGATAGTGACATCTTCAAATATTAGGTGTAGTTATAAAATATAAGGGTGGAGTGACCGTATAGTCTTGCAACATATGGAGTGCCAAGAATAGAACACAGGTTGACCATGTTCAAGCAAAGTGTCTTACCCACTGTTCTGGTACCCATATCAATAGTTTTTTATTCCAAAATTTAGTGAAATGAGCTTAACGAGGCTTGACTTTGGAGGGAAACTCCCAGGAGGCATTACATGTCCAAAGTTTTTCATTTGAAAAACTATTCAGGAGAAAGAAGAATGTACATATTTCTTAGCATACATCTTAGTATTTCGAGCACATTTATTCAATTAGGATTCTGAAATTATAACATTTTGCATAATTTGATAAGATTATGACAGTTATTACAATGATTGTATAATTTTATGTCATTTTATACCAGCACAGTACCAATTTAATGGGATAGACTTTAATAGAATTTAATGCTTTTTATTAACATGCTTTTTTCCCTTTAGATTATGTGACGCTGAGTAAAGAGAATATTCATGATCTAATGTAAAATATCTTTGGCATTAAAATGGCCATTTATTTCCACTCCACGATGAAGATATATGATCTTGTTAATTTTGTTAATGATTTTGATTTTGTCCAGTGTTAGTAGGAACGTGGAGCTCTCTTTAACTCTAAGTTTTCTCACCAGTGAATTTTCTAGCTAGGAGAAAGAGTTTATCACTATATCACATATAGTAGATATACAGTAAGTAAGATTAATTTATATTTTTATTTATTGTTTAATACATTTATTTCCATCCTCTTACAACGATATATATAATTTAAATAAAAGTACAAAGTAAAATAACCCTTGTTTAAATTACATACTTGAGCTAAGTGCTCTGTAAAATGGCATATAAGGGCTCAGAAGTCTTTAAAGAAAATTATTTAATTCAGCAAAGCACCTATTTTAGACAGTATCCAGTAATCCTAAAAATGGATATGTAGATTCTAGTGAACTAAGTGGTTGTCTGCTATATATTTGGATTTGTCAGATGGATGAGAAAAACAACTGTTATTATCACTAATTAAATGTATAAAATACCTTAGAATCATTATTTTAAGTCTTAATTTATAAAGCATTTTAAAGGATCATTTTTTCAAGTTTGCTATGTACTTATTGTTTCATATAAGACATATATTCATATGTTCATATATTCATATATTGTTTTCATATAAGAAAAATCTTTGTCACAGACTTAAAATTAAGTAGACAGAAAATTTGCCTTGTAACTTAGTAGGAGAAAAATCCCTTAAACTCTGAATTTTAAAAGATTAATGCCATGGTATTGGAATACATTTCATTTTTTATCTAATCTTATATATACTGGTAATCTATAAAAAATAAGTTTTCAGTGCTATTCCTGTATTTGTCCCAAAAGAGACTATAGTAATGCTTTTCTGAAATTAGTAATTTGGGCAAAATGTACATTGATAAAACAATAACACTGCTTTTACACTAAAAATAAACTGATTATCTGGTCAACCATCAAGGTCAATAATGTCCCTCTGTATGGAAAATCTTCACAGCATAACTTTTGTGCTCTTGCAGTTGATCTGAAAAAATTAACATATTCCTATAATTATGTATATATATTATGTATATGTATTTTGTGAGAAAAACTATAATCACAGAAAATAAGACTATTTCAGATATTCTAGAAGAATCAAAAAAATAAATAAAACCCAAATATTTAACACTATTAGAGACTACCAATGAAGAGAGGAAAAGCAGGACAAATACTTTTAGCAGTAGGAAATAACAAGGAAGTATTAAAATGAAATTGAACCAACTAAAGAGAGGGTCTTTTTGTTTTCTGGTATTTCTGTTCTGTGAAGATATAATATACCCTAAGCTGTCAGGACCATATTTAATGGGGCATAGTTAAATTGAGTGCCTCTGATAAGGGGCTCAGCAAGGCTATCAGAGTTTTAGATCAGTGGGATTGAATTTCCAGCATATTGCACATCTTCACACACTCCTTCTCTTTCCTTTCAGTGACACTACAAGGACAACCTTACATATGCTTATCATTTGTGGTTTTATAATGCAGCAGGCATCCACATTTTCAAGGAAGGGATAAAACTATGGACATTAGGAACAAAACTGGGAGGTTAAGAAAAAATTCTGCAGAGCAGAAAGCATAGTCCGCATAATTGAGTTTAAACAAAAGATCTTCAGTGGAAAGACCTATTTGAAAATTGTTTTTTTTTTATTTCAAATTAAAGTAGGTCCGTGAATCTACTAAGAAACCTAAGCATCAGTATATCATTACGCTAACAACTAATAATACCAATTAGGATTATTTCTCAAATCTTTCCTTTTTTCTCTCAAATCAAGTGCTATTCCACTTGATATATATATATATATATATATATATATGTATATATATATATATAATTAGCTAATATGCCAAGTTTTCCCTAAAACTCAGTAGCATGGAATATGTTTTATAATCTCCTTTATTAAAATATAAAATATAGAGATGATACTTTTTGTAAAGATAGCTTTAAGTGCTGTAATACTCACAAAATGGAACAATGACCATTGCTAAAACAATTATTCGGGAACAAAAAGATTGTAAGAGTAAGTGCAATAAAAAGTCACTTTAAGATTAAAAAAATTGAAATTAAAATACCCTGGGAAAAATCTTACGGAAAAGTCATTTTATTACGTTCTAATAATTCTGAGGTTCGGGCTTCAAAATTAAAAGATTAAATAATAGGATGTCTAATTCTAAATTGAATCTGGTATATACAACATTCTGGATAAAAAGTAAAAAACTTACATTAAATCATTAGCTAGCTTAAGTAATTTGGCCCAAATTACAACTATTTAAATATTAAAAGTATATGTGCTGCATGTTCTTTAAGCCCAGTTTGATACTGGCCCAGTTGATGGTGATCCCGTTAGAAGTGCCAGGAGTGATCTCTGAGCAGTGAGCCGGAAATTAGCTCTTCCCATTATCAGGGGCAGGCCTCTGCTTCAAAATAAAATAATAAATATTCTTTTAAATTCCCAATCAATTTTATTTTCATAACCACATTATTCCTTTTAATCACTGTTGCAAATAATCATTGTAAACAGATTCTCAGTAGTGGGTTATAATCTGAAGATGACACCATTTCCGGGACTGAGATAACACCTTCATTCTGGTTTTCAGAAGAGTTGGAAGAACAGCCAGCTATGCTCAGTAGCAAATTTGCTGCGGTCTCTGCTACTACTGCTACCAGTATTTTGTCATTTTTTTCTTTTTAACTTTTTATTCAGCCCCCATAGTCATTTGTCCACACATTTTCAGCAGCAAATGGTAAAAAGACCCCCATCTAGCCCATATCAGAACCTCACATTTGATAACCAGACTAGGGGAGCACTTACCATGGAGTCTTTGGGGATTTCCATATCAGCTTTGGTCTTGATGCTTTTCTTGTAGCTTCCTTGAGTGCTGACAGCACTGCCAGAGAGAGAGGAGCCCTGGGGGCTGCCCTTTAACACACTCCTGCAGGAAACATTATTTGATCCACTTTCTGTCTGTTGAACTGCTTTCTTATCAACTCTGCAGGTAGAAAGTGATTCGTCTGATAAATGACATTGCTCTTCTTCAATCATTCTACTTTTCCCAATTCTTTAATGTTTAAAGTAACCCCCTACATCCCTTTGTCTTTAAACCTTTCAGTGACAAGTGTTTCTTACTGGCCCCAATCAAATCTTCATCTGATATTCCAGGAGTGTGTCCACTTAGATTTAATAATATAGCAATTTATTTTTTTAGTTTTAGGACTGCTTGTAATAGGGGAGTGAGCAAAATAAAAGCCACCCAAGAATGATTGCTAAATACATTTCTGGCTTGAGATCAGCAGGAAATGTAATTACCTCTATGAGGTTTCTAAGTATACATTTGTTTGGTACAATCAATGAGATGGGCATAGTTTAGAATGTATTTGTAATTTTCTTCCATTTCATGCCATGTGGTTACATTTATGGTTCTAAGTGTAGGTTGAATTTCTATCAACCTTGATAAAACTTACCATTCTTTAAT
The DNA here is from genome assembly GCA_004027635.1 of Crocidura indochinensis. Taxonomy (NCBI): domain Eukaryota; kingdom Metazoa; phylum Chordata; class Mammalia; order Eulipotyphla; family Soricidae; genus Crocidura; species Crocidura indochinensis. Next base: position 23,507 of record PVKC010005082.1, on the reverse strand, counting down.
TTCAAAGACCATTGGTTTGGCTAACAAAGTAACATGAACTAAATTATCATTTTATTGCTAACTTTTTATTTCATTGCTTAAATTCTGGCTAACGTCTAAAAAGACTGCGACTATGCATTTCTGCTTGTATGAAAGATGCACATGGCTGACATTTAATGTGTAGGAAGAAAACACCTCTCTTAGTGAGGTGGGGGCTATATATTTCCACCCTCCTTGCCAATGTTACCTGTTCAAAAGTTCTGTTATAAAGGTATCTTTTGTTGAACACACAACAGGGCTGCTTCTGTCTCTTGGCTCAAACGTCATTTGGTTGTAAATGTCTTGTGGTGTTTTCATTTTACTCTTGCTCTGGAAACCACTGTCATGATTATTTGCCAACTCACTGTCCCTGTTAAGCTCATTGTCTGTCTCACACTGTAGCTCAGACTTCTTTTTTTTCCTCTCGAATTTTAACTGTTTGCTTCCAAACCCCAAACCTTTTGCATCTTTCTTCTCCAGTTTGGTTTTGGAGACATCCATTTTCCTGCTACTGAGTGCTGGGAGTCTACTTCTGCGAAAACCAAACCAGCTGGCAAAAGAAGGCCCAGGCTTCGACTTTGCTTCCACAGAGGTGGACTTTGTTTGTACTTGGCCTTTTTCCACATTTTCCTGAATGCACAACATGACCTTTTCTTCAATTGTGGGTGAGAGGGGGGTTTCTGGGCTCACAGCTCTAGTCCTGGTGGTAGAAGTATCTGGATAACTTCCAGAAGTTTCTATCTTGGAGGTTCTGCTTGTTTCAAAATTTTCTGCCTGCTGTGTCTTTCCTACACCGTGCAGAGCATGTGGGCAGTCTGCTGTGGTTGATGGACATCTGCAGTAGCTGCCCACTGGTCCCTCAGGGACAGCTATATTGGGGCTTCTGTTCAGTGAGAAGGTTTGCGGCTCTTCTATTTTAGGTGGGGTGATGAATCCTTCCAAGTTTGTAACAATCCTCAGTGGCAGCTTGCTTGGACTCCCTTGCTGATTGCTGGAGCTAGCAGTGCTCCCTAGGGAGCCTTGTCTGCAGGGAGGATGCCCCAGAGACCTGCCAGCCATAGGGAGACTGTCAGACACAGGGGCTGCAGGATTCTTGCTGGGAGAACCTTCCGTGGAAGAGCTCTGCCGAGTGAGAGAGTTACCTCTATCAGCAGTATTGGTAATAATCTGAGTTCTGACTTTGCCTGGCCCTCCTTCCATGGGTGGTGCAGGATGTTTATCTCCTAAGTGGGTGCTGAAGCTCTGACTTCGGGCTTTGGCTCCATTCATGCCTAAAGCTGGTTTTAAGTGTGGTTTGTGAGAAGAAAGAGATCTTTTCACTGGCCTACTTTCTATCACATCTTTTTCATCACCCGCCATGATGCTATTTACTGGTGTCTCTGGCATAGATGTATCTAGGGAAAGACTGTCAGGCAAACCATCTTGTGTTTGTAAACTGAGTGAAGAACCATTTCTTTCAGGCTCTGTTTCATCAGGGCTCAATGACCTCATGGAGTCCTTGGTGTTCAGCTTGCTCACAACCACAGAACTTTTCGAGGCTTCATTTAGGCTGTCTTTTTCATGTTTCCCTGGTACTGTGGAACTTTTCCTGAGCAAGTGGGGAGACTTCATGAGAACTTTAAGTCCAACTGGAAGACGAGTTTTTAGTCCTTTCTCATGAGTACTTTGATTACCCCGTGGGGTGTTATGACTTTTAGAGGATATTGATGTGGAGGGACAGTTTCCCTGAAATGATGGTGACTCATTTATCCCTGAGAAGGAAGGCTTGGGTGACATGGAGATATTGTCATTTAATTGACCTTTTTTCCCTTGAGGCATGCTTTTGGAAGATGGTGTTTCTAGTGGTTCATGGGCTGATGGGAAATTCTTGGGAAGCTGTGACCCTGTATTGTCTGTCTGTGTGGGCCCTGGCATATACTGTGTTGAAGTTTTGGTGACATTTCTCCTAGGAGAAACTTTTGAGGGTGCTGCAGCATTCACAGCAAATGAGTCAGTGGGGGTATGTGCAGAGCACTTGGTTTGAATCCCTGTTTCTGTGGAGGGCAGAGGATGAGTAAACAGAGGTTTTCTGAAGGCCAGGGAGGGCTTCTTAACCTGAATTTCTTTCATGGTCTGATTGGAAGAAATAACAGAAGATACTTTCAGAAGGGGTGATTTGAATCCAGTTTTCACTGTTTCGTTAGGGATCCTGACTTCAAGCTTCCCAGATGAAGGTGGAGATAGATAGTCACAGCTGGGTCTGATGAGCAGAGAGACTGACCTTCCTGGGGGAAGAGGTGGGGGAGAGGAGTTCAGGCCTCCCTCTGGCCCTGGATCACAGTGTTTGTCCCTTGTAGGGGGCTCACCATTTTCACTGGGCTCATTGAGAGACCTTGATAACAACTGGGATGCTGGAATCTGACTCTTGGAGTACTGGGACCACTCCCTTCTGCTGGACATTTTGGAACCATGAGGATGTTGGATGGAGCACTTTGGAATGTGTGAATCTGACCTTAAATCAAGTAAGGGTGACAAACCCTCCATCTTTTTGTGTGAGAGCTTTCCAGGAGTTAAAGCTACTGATTTTTCAAGAGTCACAGGGATAGATGAGGGAATTCTAGTAGTAGCTTCAGACTCCGTTAGTTTTGATTTCTGAGGTGAAGTCTTACCTCTGGCAGGTATTTTTGACAGATTTTGCTTCTGACAGAGTCCCATGGCCACCAAAGACTTAGAATCATTCTGGCATGACACATTGTGTGTTAGTTTGTTCAGTTTTTGTCGTGGAGCATTTTGTACTATTGTCCTGGGACTGAAAGACTTGGTGGATATGGCAGTGACTTTCTCCACATTATCTTTTGGAATGTTTTTCTCATTTTCCTCTTCATTTCTCTTTAAGAATGCATAGTCTCTTGTAGCAGCTTCTGGCTGTGAATGAGCAGTTCCCTGAGGTAAATGTTCAATGCGTTCTGACTTAGGTCCAACGGTGGCTTGATTGATAGAGATTTCATTTCTGGTAACAGTTACAATGCCAGTCTGGTGAGAGCTGAATTCAATGGGTTCACCATCTTCTGCATCAAATATTACAGTTATACATTCCTCTGAAGAAGTCCTATTTACAACACTTTGTTGCTTAATCAAACTAAATGTTTTTGGCCTACTGTCAAACTGGAGGGTCGATTCTTTTTCCTCCTGAGCAGGAGACCCAAACTGAGATTTTCTGAGTTCCAGGAGAGTATCCAGGTTTTCTGTGGACTTGTCAGTGTCAGCAGTCAAGGATAGTTCTGAAGGGCTTTTCTCATCACTGCTTCCTATATGCAATTCATCAAAAGTTTCATTGTCATCAGTATCAGAAAGCTGGGGATTGAGAGTCACACAACACCGACTATGTAGGTCCTGTTCTCTCTCTAATTGGACTGCCTGAACCACCGGGCATAACTTCTTATCCAAGGGACAGTTGCTGGCATAGCTGGTCAGTTTTTCTGCCCTTTCCCTTGGGTAAACAGAGGGCATGGATTCTGAAACATATTTTCCATTTGGGTCCCAGCCAAAGAGACTGTCAGAAAAACTGTGGGTTAGTTTACAACCATGAGGTCTGAAAGTCTGACTTGGGGGCAGTGCTAAGGAAGAAACATCCTCTTCTGTATCATCATGGGAATCTGTGTCATAAACACATGTTTTATGGGGTTCCTGGCAGGGGTTCTCCGTGTCTGCTGGTTGGTGAGCTGAATGCTCTTGGAGGCTACAACTCTTGATACCTGGAGAATAGATTCCTTCATTTGAGTTCATGCAATCTTTATAGCCCCATTTTGTTATAACTGATGGGGGTTCAAGTAACACTTTTCGCCTCTGTAGCTTTCTTAGTCCTTCCAGAATGTGACTTTCTTTGATACGGGTTAGAGGTAGTTCATCAGTAGGACTGGTGAAGCCGCTTGGGAGCGATGAGTCTATACTTAGTCTTTTATCCCAGTTGTGTGATGTTTTCTGGGAGAGAAAGACATTTCAGTAATGCTTGTAGAATAAAATATAAAAGGAAAAGTTCATTGTCGAACTTAATTTGTTCTAGTGGCTAAGCATTTACCTATAAATGTATATATAAACTAATTGAAGTGAATCAATTCATTAATAAGGCAGCATATACCCACACTGCTGTGTTCAGTACTGAATTCAGTAGCACAGGATAAAATTAAGAAGATAAGAACCCTGCACTCATGGAGCATGCAGGAGAGGATATTCAGTCACATATAACATTAAGTAAGAGAAGTGAGAAGTACAAAATAAGCACTTAAAAATTCAAAGGGGAACCTCAAATATGTTAGAAACTGTAGCAATATTTCACCTAACAACTTAGAGAGGTCAGTTTCCTCTTAGCAGGAAATCCTAGTGTTAGTTTTGGATAAGAGATCAAAGATGGCATAGAAAAGACACTACATTCTATACATTTATCATATTTTTCTTGGTGCTAGGCAGAAGGGATTGCAGTTGAATGTACACCTATTGTACACATCCAGTAACAGAGTTGGGGTTAATTTTTAGGCCTATTCCATTAGATAAATATTGCTGGTCTGTTTAGTAGGAAGGAAACAGGTTTGGCAAAAACAATAAATTGGTACAACAAATTTAAGGAAGAGCTGAAGGAAAAAATCTACCGTCTGGTTTACAGGGATCATTCTATAACCCAGCTACTAAGTTGCTTGTATAGTTTTAACACAGCCACACTGGCTGCAGAGCTAACACACTGAATCTCCATGCTTCACTTTAGGAGACATGCTAAGTAAGAATCTATGTTTTTCATTATATTAGTCAATGAGTACCTATGTTATCACAACTCCCCCTCTCAGGAATAAAGCATGTAGAATTTTAAGCACAAATAAAGACTCAAGAAATGGTTGGTGGTGGTAGGATTAATAACATAATCCTAAGGATAGAGGTGAACTTTATTGTATTGATGTGGTAATTTTTGATGAGCATCCTGTACTAAGAATGCAGCTTCTATTGGTATCTCTGCACTAACAACACCCCTCCACAATAACTGTGCTGAAATCATGTGCTGAGAAGCAAAGCAGGGAGAAGTGCAGAAATTTCTATTGAATCTCTGCTTGTTACTATGTCTAAGATGCTTTCATAAAAGTTACTTTGGCTATAAACATTTTATTTCATTTAAAATCAAATTATTTTTTTAGGAAAATACCTAGTACCAGAATTGCTACTGACAGATACTATGTGGTAATGCCTCACATTCCCCCATCTTTACCTGATAAAAAATTACTTCCAGAATCAAAAGCAATCCTGTTAGTCAGCCTAGAGCTCATAAACCAACTGTGAACAGGCTATCATAACTTGGATTTCCAAGTATTTCCATGACACTGATAGTCATGGTCACAACAAAGAAAGGAAGGGGCCCGGGAGATAGCATGGAGGTAAGGTGTTTGCCTTTCATGCAAAAGGTCATCAGTTCGAATCCCGGAGCCCCACATGGTCCCCCATGCCTGCCAGGAGCAATTTCTGAGCATGGAGCCAGGAGTAACCCCTGAGCATTGCCGGGTGTGACCCGAAAACCACAAAAAAAAAAAAAAGAAGAAGAAGATAGTCCAAATACCTCTCAATGGCTTGAAAAGGCAGATTTGTTCAACCCACATAGGCTATGTTCTAGCTTTGCACACCAACCTTTTTATGCATCTCCAAAATTTGACCTGGCTTTGGTTTCATACATCCCAAAACCAGAGGCAATGAACCTTTGAGGGCTCAGGCTTTCTGTTCTGTAGAGATTAGCCACATTTATCATCTTTCTATAGGAGGTTAAAATGTTCACTGATTTGGAAAAGTTCAAATCAATCTTTCAATTTGGAAAAATAGAAACATGACTCCATTCATACTGTTAGCTCAAAATATGTGCCAGAGATATACATGTTGGCACTTCCTGTAGGGCATTTTTCCTCTCATTGAAAATACTGGAAGATAGTGACTTTGGGGAATAATTTTTGTTGACCCAAAGTGGCTGCTACTAAGATCGACACTTTATGTGCTACACAATATTTTGAATCCCTGAAGTCATAAAATTTAAAAACTATTTCAAAATAAATTCTTTATTATTCACTATCAGTAAGTATGTGATTTGTGTATCTATTTTATATACTGAGGTGATAAGAGGTTACATCTGGAATACTGTAAGATCCCTGACTTTAAAATCTCAGCCCTGAATTAAATAACTTTTGAATGTCAAGTTTGCTGGTTCTTGTGCAACAGAACCTTTTCTCATTGATACATGACTAAGTGCGCTAGTTCCATTACCAATATAAGAAAGCACTCTTATCTATAAATGATGGGTCCTGATGAAGTATCTTAAGAGCCCTTTGTCTCATTTTTCAAGGAAGGGGTGCAAAGATTATTATAATTGAAAGTATTTCAAAAGAAAGAAAATGAGAGAAAGGGAGGAGACAAAGAGGTGTGAGAGAGAAAATAGCAGTCAATGATAATCTCAACGAGAACAGACATTCCTAACCATCTTTCCTGTTAAAAGCCAGATCCCTAATAGTCATTATTCAAAATGAACATTTTCTTAGAAGGAGCAATTTGGATAATGCACCTGAACCCATACTTTGCATTAGATATCTGAGACCAAGGAAATACATATTAAATTCTAGCTAGAAATCATTTTCTGGGCTATTGCTCAAAGTGCAACACTCTCAGTACTATAGAATGGCTGTATAGAGTTTTCTGCATTTTTATGCTTCCAAAATCATTAACTTTATTTAAAAAAGGGATGGACAAAGTAGCTCTAAACATTCTAATTTATAGTTTCTTTCTAATGTAATCTGTTCTATTTCAATCATTAAGAATTCCAGTAACTGTTATTCCAAATGCTTGTTTTATACTCATATACAAAAATTTATTTTCAAAGCACAGAAGAATCTTCTTGTATGAACCCAATTTGCAGATGGAAGTATGGATTATTTAAAAACCAGGAGTTGGGGCCAGAGCGGTGGCACTAGAGGTAAGGCATCTGCCTTGGAAGTGTTAGCCTAGGATGGACTGTGGTTCGATCCCTCAGCGTCCCATATGGTTCCCCCAAACCAGGAGAGATTTTTGAGCACACATCTAGGAGAAACTACTGAGCATCAACAGGTGTGTCCCCCCAAAAATAAATAAAAACCAGGAGTAAAGGAATTCCAGGTACATAAATAAGAATAGACCTACGCCACTAAAACCGGGGTATATCTAATATACTATAGTGTTTTCTCTCTTTAATTTATGTCATTCTTTAATTTATAGTCAATGCATTGGTGCCTTATCAGATTATAGTGTTGAACAAAAGAGATCAATATATGTTCCCTTTGAGCAACAAGCTTGTATATAGCTAATGATGGTTCTAAATTTTTTGTTTATTTATTTTGAAATATACTACTCTGCCCTATTACTAGAAAGAAAAACATTTTTTGAGTTCTCCTAGGACACTCAGTCTGGAATTGCTTGGCAAGTCTGGAACTAACAAGTCTCCCAGAGCATCATAGTGATAGAGAAAGTCCATAAAACTAATTGGAAATGTCTGAGTTGTCTTGAAGTGTGCCAGGGCTAAAAGTTACAGTTTTATATAAATCTAGGAACTTAGTGAATCTTCAGAAGCATATAATGGAACAATCTTTCTACAAGTCCTTCCACGATATCCAGCTTGTTTGGGTCAAATAATCATGATGCTCTTTAATTGTCATGTGATTTCTGACTAGTAATTTGACCTTTCTATACCATTTTATCATATCTATATGATGGAAAGATTATCTCCATCTCCCTTCATAGTGTTAGCACAAAATATGTGGTCTCAGCCATGGTTATTTTTTCCCCTTCCACCCTTGAGTTACCAAGTAGGAGAAAATCCTTTTCTAGTTCACTTTGAAGCTAAAATACCTTAAAGTAGGCCTTACCCATTTCCTGAGGCTCTTGTTGTCATGCCATGTGTTGGAGGAACCACTGGAGTACTCACTGCAGGTACTTGAAAGGGACAGATCACTGCTACTGCAGCTATTTCGGGGACAGAGATGACTAGGGATAACAATCCCTAAACCATGACATCTCAAAGTAGGGGCTCCTAATTTTGCGTTCAGTTGGCATTCCTATAAAAACAGGACAGTTTGGAGTTAAGGCTTTGATTTACTTAGAAAATAGAAAATACCAACTTAGTTTCTCATTGAGTTAGAAGAGAAAGGAGGCTGGTGATTAGAAGCATTGACTTTGGAGTTAGACAGATGCTAGCTTCAAATCTTGGCTCTGCCTCTAACTTCCTGGGGGAAATGGTTTTCTCGTAGAGCTTCTATTTCCTTTCTCAAGGGGAATAATGAAAAATACTTTCTAATTTATAGGGCCATTTCCAGGATCAAAAAAGGTAAATCATGCAGTACAGTACACTGCCTAAAAAGTGCTCAAGCTACTATCATTGGCAGAAGTGGCACAGTGGTTGTTTTCTATTTTAGTCATAGATGTCAGCTAAAGATTCAGATCATAATTAAAATATGACTTTGATCCTATAAAAGAATAACGACAGAAAAGCAGTTTTGACTGTCAGGACCACGAACATGAGCAATGTTCTGGAGTCTAGGAACCTGCATATCTGGCTTTACACTGTCACAAAATAGCTCTTGAACAAAGAAAGAATTTGTTTAACATTCATAGATGTTAATGTCTTTATTGTAAGGTGAGGCATCGCAAAAAGATTATTCTTATGTCCCTTATATCTTTCATAGAATCATTCTATGTCAGGAAGTAAATGTCATGATTACTAGAGCATCATACTCAGACATCATGCATTGCTGCTGTAAAATAAAACAGGATGAGAATGCCTCACACCAGTTAGCTGTCCAATAACAAAAACTTTTACATCAAAAGATAGAGTTCAAAGCTGAATATTCAAGTAGCTAGAATAGAATTTTTACCAGGTTTGCATATAAGGCATGGTAAGCACATCCTGCAGTTGCATTATTAGGGTAACAGATGAAGCTCCAAAGACTGAAAAGACTAAATTAATTTAGATTTCATACCAGGAGAAAGGAATCTTTCCATTACTGTCTCATTTCAGCTTCCTGTCTCTACAATGCTTTGTCTCAGAACCTCTTTGACATAAAACCATCTACTCTATGCCACTTGCAAAATGACAAAAATTCCTACTCATGCAATTTATTGACACTTTATGGGTGTCTTAAGTTCCTGTATACTTATCACTGTTCTCCAAATGTAACTCCAACTAATGGTGACTACACACCAGTTTGAGTAAGAAAAATAATGTCATTCTAGGATTATTTACATATGGTAAATCATACAAGGTACAGATAGAATATTCAATAATTCTATAATCAATAACCATAATGCTTAATAATGCTCAATTTTCAGCATCAATAATCTAGCCTATCAATACTTCATTTTGGTTATAAAAAGCAATAACAGAAAAAAAAATTGGGAGGTCACACTGTTGCTGCCAATGGGTTATTTCTGGTTTTTTGCTTAGAAATCGCTCCTGGCAGGCATGGGGGACCATATGGGATGCTGGGATTCAAACCACCATTGGTTCTGGGTCAGCTATTTGCAAGGCAAATGCCCTAACACTGTGCTATCTCTCCTGCCCCAATAACAGAAATTTTATCACTCGAATCACTCTTTCCCTGACCCAGAAATGTGGCTTTTAGCGTTATTGAAAGCAGAATTTTGACTTATAATACAGCTATTTTTGACAATATCTATTTATTTATAACCTTATTTGTTGTTGGATGCAAATTATTTAAGTAGAATTCATAGTTTGCATTTGAACCAATGCTTACAATCATTGGTCCTAGTGCATGAAGCCACCTTGTAGTCCTACTCAAGATGTCATATACATCTGAAATGACCTTGAATACACTTCCAGAAAACTCACATTATGTCCCACATCTCCTTGAGTTCTTTACATTTTCTCCATTTCATTCTCTCATATTTTAGTGCTGGAGTAAACAGGGTAGTTTTTAATATCTATATAATTTAGGTTTATTTATGCTCTGACAGATATATCAATTACATCTGTATGGTTATCAGATTCAAACCTTTTCAATAGTTCTTTTAACACTCTATACAAATTTTATATATAGTTTTTATTCTAGCTTTTCCCAGGGTATTGAATGTTCTGTGTGATTTAACTCTGTTTTTCTAACCTTCCTTTTCTTCCCATACTTGTTACCATTACTCCCCACTTTTCAATTCAACCCAATTGTCTGGTCGGTCACCTTTAATAAAAATAACTATTGCCCATATGTGTCCTTCCTATATAGGTGTTGAGTTAAAATAACAGAAAACCTGAACTCAGAAGATGAGATGGAGATGGAATCACTGCTGTATATGTCTTGATTTATTATTGTTTTTTTTTGCTTTTGGGCTACACCCAGTTGTACTCAGGGGTTACTCCTAGCTCTGTTCTCAGAAATAACTCATGGCAGGTTCAGAGAATCATATGGGATGCTGGAAAATGAATCTGGGTTGGCCACGTGCAAGGCAAACACCCTAACCAGTGTGCTATCATTCTGGCCCCGTATCTCTTGATTTCTATCTTGAGAATCTTATATGTAAGAGAGGACACTTCAGAAAAATGGTAATATATGTCACTTTCACAGAAAAAAAATAGTTGTGACTGGTGGTAATTAAGGAGTGAAGTTTTCTCTAAACCATGTTTTTATACACTTATGTTGAATCATCTGAGGTATTCGTAAATAATGTCTGAGATTCAGTTCATTTTAAGGTGGGACTTGAGCTGTGATATTTTCCAGGTACTTTGATACTATGAGTCTAGGATCTGAGATTAGTTGGAAGCCCATGAAAAGAAAATTTGCCTCTTATGTGGATAATTTCATATCTTGTTTTGTCTTTTCAGACTCGCATGGGCTGTGGAGAGCAAGACAAAGAGGGATCTGACCTGCTTGGGCATATATATGTGTCTTGGGGGAACAGATAAATACAGAGTTCATTGAAAATAAGAGGAAGAGGACAGATCTCCCTTCAGCATAATTCTTCCCATCTTCCTTTCCTCATTGAACCATCAATATTGATACTTAATGAAAAGGGGACAAAAATTCTGATATAATCACTATGAAGTGAACCCCCTTTGCTACAATATATTTCAGCCATATGTGACTTTGGTAGAATTTTTGACAATACTAAATGAAGTTTCTTTGTTTGAGCACTAGAACTCAAAGGTCATTTATAAGATTTAAATCCTGTCCCTAAATGCTGACTAGTCCCGCCATTTTGGAAAACAAGATGGATAACTAGATTGACTTTCCGTATGATCCCGCAATTACCTTTCCCAAAGACATATACTAGGAACCCGATAACTCAATACAGAAAAGCCCTCTACATTCGTATGTTTACGGTAGTACTTAATAGTTAATGTTAAATAATATTAATTATCACTAATCAATTTTACTTATTGTTAGCACAACAGCCAGAATCTGGAAACAACCCAAGTAAAAACAGATAAGTGGATAAAGAAATTGTGGTACATCTACACAATGAAATACTTTACAGCTATTAGGAAAAATGAAGTCATGAAAATTTTATACATGAATGGATATGTAGTGTATTATGCTGAGTGAAAGGAGTGAGAGGGAAAGGGATAGACAATAATCTCTCACTCATTTGTGTTCTATAAGACCCAAAAATGACAGTATGGTAATAATACCTAGAGACAATAGAGATGAGGTCCAGGAAGACCAGTCCATAGTAGGAAGCTCTCCAAAAGTAGTGGAGCAGTGCAGTTAGAGTAAAAAAAGAATCACTAAGATAATGATAATCATCAACAAGACAATGATAATAGGCATAGTACTCCTTTATCAACAACAGTGCAAACCACGGTGCCTAAAAGGGGGAAAAGGGTAAAGGAATAGAGAGAAAGAAAGGAAAAGAAAAAAGGAAGTATATTTGGGACATTGGTGGTGGGAATGTTGCACTGGTGAGGGGGGTGTCCTCTGATATGACTGAAATGCAACCACAATCATGTTTGTAACCAAGGTGTTTAAATAAAAATATTATTAAAAAATAAAAAAAAAAGAAAAAGTGCAGTAAAATGCTCTCCCTAGGGGGAGGCAGGGTGAGGGAGAGTAGGAAGAAAACTGGAATCACTGGTAACATGAAATGTGCACTAGTGAAGGGTAGTGTACATAGTAAGACTGAAACCCAATCATGAACAACTTTGTAACCACAGTGTTTAAATATAAGAAGAAGGAAAACCTTTTATCTACCATTCGACAACCCTTTGAACTTGGGGGGAAATTATGACATTCCCTGCCTGCTTATTTGAAAATGAAGATAAGGAAAGCAGTTACACATAGGATGATTGCAAACGCTGAACAGCTCTTAGCATATTGCGATAGTTGTTTAAATCTATTTTTAGAAATGTTTTATGTACTTAATTCTTATCTCTTCAACTAAATAATAAGTTTATGGTTTCCTTATTGGTTCCTATATTATACCTCTACCACTGTCTGATGTCTTGCACATTGGACTTGCTATGTGGAATAATAAAAAGTTCCTATACACTAGTGCTATGAGGTTATGGTGAGACACATTAGTGGATAAGATTTTATGGAATAATTCTGTATTGCTATGTTTTTCTATGACTATGATGTGCCACAGGTTTACAGAAATCAAGATATTTAATACTACAAATACTATTGTCCCAATATTTTTATGGGGCATAGGCTGCCCACATTTAATGCAATGCTACTGCATGCAAAATAAGTACGTGACTACTGAACTACATTCTTATGTAATTATTAACTTTTTTGTTATTGTTTTTGGACCAAAAATCCAATGTTGGAAGAACTCAGGACTTACTTCTGAGATGCACTCAGAGATATGGTGTGCAGAACTCAGCTGAACTCAGTTCAATCACTTTTAAAGCAAAACCATCTGCTGTACTATCTTTCCAGCCACTCTCACTTCATTCTCAACATAAATATTTTTAAAAAATTACTGTTCATCACTTTTGCAATAGGGATGCAAAGGCATGAAGATGTTAAAAGGAATATCAGTCAATGACTTTCAACCCAAGTTCTAGACACTATGCAGTGGAACCCAGAGAATCCTTGAGAATGTCGAAACCCATTAATATATTTAAAAAATGAACTAGAGAGATAACTCAATGGTTAGATATTGTTATTTGCATGTAGGGCGTCTGAGTTCTGTCCCTGTCACCTCATAGTCACAATCATGTCTAACTCATGAAACGACTGAGAGCAGTCCCAACTCCTGAGCTGAAAATGGGTTCTGGGCATGAATAGGTATGCCCTGGGGAAAAAAACCCAAAGAAGGAAAAGAAGCCATTGTAAGAAAGGAGTTGCAACTAGTAACATAATAATAATTATTATTATTGAAATTCATTTTTGCCCAAAACAATGTATTTTATTTCCATTGCAATATTTTAATTACATGAACTTCACTAAAGGAAAACCTGTTTGCCCTACTCAAATGATTTTTCCCATGGTATAGTGTACATCACCACCCTTAATTATTTATCAAGATTTATCTTCCTTGATACAAGGAATACAATAAAACCCCATAATTTTATATTTAAATAAAGGATGGGAATGAAAGGAAAATATTTTTAAACTTTGGATAAAAGCTGTCCCTCTTAAAATATTCCTTACTCTTTTCTATAACTTATACCAACTTATATCATGGTGCTTAAATAAAGATATTATTTTTAAAAAATTCCTTATTTAAGGCCATATTATAGATGAAATGCCATTAAGGTTTTATGAATGTTTAAAGTGACAGTATTCCACTCAAATTTTATTTCAATCTAATGTTAGAACATTTACTTTTGATATTAAATATCCATCTCTCCTGGCAAAAATATACAATACAATAAAATATCCATTATCACAAGTATTCACCTATCATTTTAAGTCTAAGATTTCTCATTACATATTTATTTGGCTCTTGTGTTTTTCAAGTTACTTTTTTTATGTCAATGAAAGTTAAGTGCCATGTTGGTTAAATTTTTGCCAAATAAGCACAAAGCAAACCCTAGCAAAAGAAAAAAATGCACAGTCCATGAATTTTTAAAAGTTCATACATAATATATCATAAAAGTCGGATGAATAATACGGGACATGGGCTTTAATAAAAAGTTCCTTGACCATTTCTCAGAGAACTGAGATGTAATCAATACCAAAAATGGTATCTTGGGGACAACACCAAGATTTATGATATTTTTGTCAAGAGTGACACTTTTTGCTTCCTTTATCAGCTGGGGGACATGATATTGAATTTTGAGAACACAAGAAAGAAAAGTATTTTTTATCTATTTGACAGCACTTCAAGGTTGCGCTTTATGGTTCGCTTGTGACATTGTATTTGATGGAAGGAAAATAACAATTTAAACAAGTGTTCTGAAGGCTACAGGGAAACTCACGTGCATCCTAACATCAGTCCATGACTGTGTTAAACTTCGGCTTCTTTCCACCTCTGAAAGCAAATCTCCAGAAGAGAGATCTAAGATTCGTGAGTGAAGTTTCTAGGGAAAAACAAGCAGAAACAAATAGCAATGGCTATTTATTAATTTCAAGATACTTAATTAATTTAACCAACTAATTTCAAAAGTTCTGATCATTTAGGTAACCACTGATGCTTTACCACAGTTTATCTTTACTTTTGGTGTGCAGTTAGCTGCACCTCTACCATCACCTCAGAGCACTACCACAGCAGGTCAGCTAAATTTTAAGTGTTGATGTTTCCACATTAGACAACAACATGATCCCTCAAAAAAGTTGACTCAATTTCATCAAAAGTTCATATAGTCTGTATAGTAATGACAATAAATAATCCCATTTTCATCATCTATATATCTTTGGTAGATAAGAAGGGGAAAACTAAGTAGTCGTGAAAAAACAAGTACTAAGGAAAAAAAAAACGAATATCCCAGACCACTTATTGGCTAGCATTAAAATTAACTTCTTAAAATTCACCTTAAAAACAATCAGCATATTAACCTTATTATGTTGAGTAGTAATTAAAATCGGGGCAAATAATTATAAAAGTGACCTTATTTCTTAACAGCATTGATCTTGTGAAATCTTCCCTTGGACACATTTTAACTCAAAGTCGTTAATGTCATCTGTTAGGAACAATTAATGTGAATGGAAAATAATTGCATCAGGGATCTGGGGACTTGGAGGATTTTTGTGCATTAATATTCACATGCTATTCGATTATATAGTCAATTCTTTATTTCAGCTTTGCTTAGGAGGCCTGCTAAATCCAGTACATTTCACTTATTAATCTCTATACTAATTATTAAGGCTTTCCTGTAGACATTAAATTTGATCTGTTTAATTGCAAATACAATACAACTTGTGATTTATGTCAAATGTTTCTATGAGGCTGATGCCATTTTAAAAATGGTTATAGCAAACACAGTTGCCATGCCTGCATTCAGCTAGCTTTATAGACTCACTCTGTACTCAAAAAAGAGATGTAAACCAAGGAGTGAAAAATCATGGGTACACCTACACAGCTATCTTGGGAGGAGAGGACAGGTCCCACCCTGCTGAAGCCAATACCTTCTGTACCCATCACTCACAATTGCCACTATTTCAGTAATCCTGTTTCACCACTCTTCTATGACTCTCTGCAGAGCTATCAATCTGACCAAATCTTCAGTTAGCCAGCATTTGGGCTGACATCACTAGGATTCTTTTGGAATGAGTTCTGACAACCTCCCCCTACCTTCCTATATACTTCTGGAAGAAATCATGCCCCATAAAAGCTGCAATATCTAGACAACTCTAATATTATGAATACTGGAGTAGAAACACATCAACTTAGATGCAAATATATGTCTGAAGCTACCTAATGTTCAGAAAAGAAGTAACAGAATGATCAATCAATAAAATGAGTTTACTAAACCTTCTGACAATGACTGGCAATAATTTTATTACAAGATACAATTATTTTCAAAATTTTTCTTGTTTGTTGTTGTCCTTTTTCTTTCTTTCCTTTTCTTTTTTAATTTTTAAGTAATTTTGCTCCTACCTGCCTAGAAATAAATGTGTTATGATCAACTATATGTCAAGTATGTGTCTTTAAATAAAGTTATTTTGTATTAAGAAAATGGTTCCTGTGCCATGGTTTGTCTTGGTTACAATTTCTATGACTTTAGACAGCAAAATATTGAATCAAGTAAGTAATGTGGTCAAGCATTTCTTCTTCATCTTTGAAACATATTTTTTCCCATTCCATTTCTTCCCACAGAGAGACCTGGTGGCTACTGATGAGGATCTTGAAATACTTGGAATTCTCTTTCAGGTCATAAATGTTAAGTTCATCTGTAAGTGAATAGGTTGCACCATGACTCACATGGTTCAATATATCTACCATATTATCAGCATTAACTGCTAACTCTGCTGAGAGGAATCAAATTCACTTTATCCCTCCTCCCCCTTTTTTTGGTTTTTGGTTTTGGGCCACACTTGGTGACACTGAGGGTTTACTCCTAGCAATGAGCTCAGAAATCGATCCTGGCTCGGGGGATCATATGGGATGCTGGGAATCAACCAAGGTTCAACTGCATGCAAGACAAAGGACCTACAGCTGTTCTATCCCCCCCTTTTTTTTTATCTTAAGTGAATTTTCTTCAGAACTCTGTGTCCCTGGTTGTTCACTCAACAAACATTTGTCCACAACACAGTGGTCCAAGTTATTTGCATCTTATTTGGAAGAGCATTCTTCCTTTCTCTTTCCCACCTTTCCCTCCTTCTTTCCTCCACTTTCTTCCCTTCTCCTCTCTTGAACACAGTGACTTAGAATATTGCTAATGACAAAAAAAAGAGAATATTGCTAATGATATATTTTTTGTTTGTTTGTTTTTTGGCCACACCCAGTGGTGCTCATGAATTATTCCTGGTTATCTACTCAGAAATAGCTCCTGGCAGGCACTGGGGACCATATAGGACGTCGGGATTCGAACCAACCACCTTAGGTCCTGGGTCGGCTACTTGCAAGGCAAACGCCACTGCGCTATCTCTCCAGCCCCTGATAGGTTTTAGTGTACAACACAGTCCAGCACCACTCTCTCCCTAGAGTGTTCACGTCTCTCTATCATTGTGCCAATGCCTTTACATCATCCCTCTTTCTCAGGCACCCATAAGCTTTCTACTGAAAACCAGTTTTAGTTTCTGTTGCCTTTGTATAATTGTTATATCTCTATTTTGTTTCTTTATAACCCACATATTAGAGAGATCATTCTTGTGTTCCCTTGACTGTCTGACTAAACTCATTCAACACAATATTCATCCACATAACAGCCAATTGCGTTATTTTAGTTTTTAAATAGCGAAGCATATTTGGTGTATAATATATTTATGTATATATCATAGTTACTTTATATTTCCTTCTTTAGAAATTAAGTTCTAAAGATTGAGAAAACGCCAAACTTAAGTAACTTTTGAAAATGCATTTATCAATATGCAAAGTCTAGGGAGTTATGGGAAATGGCATTCAACAAAAGAATGATGATTTTGAGTGGATGTCATGTGATTTTTGAGAAAAGTTCTTAAAGATTAGATACCTAGTTTCTCATTCAGTTTATGGTTATTCTTCACTCTTTCTTATCAGATATATGATGTCATCCATTTGCTTTCTGCATGATTATGTGTGTGCATTTAAAGCCATTCTCCTAAATGGTACGATACATCAGTGGCTTTAGTCCAAATGGTCATTTCCCCACATTGAAGATGTTAAGGTCCTGTGGGAGAGGGGACAAGTCCTAGGGCAAGCAGCCAGTAGACCTTAGTACTGGTCTTTTCTAATGTACAGGTTAATAGCTCTTTGTAATGTAATTGAACCTCTCTATCTCAGATTCATTTTTTGTGACAGAGTAGAAAAAAAGGGACAACTTAAACTTACCTTATAGGTAGGATAAAACATTGCTGTATTCAGAGGGATAGTAAATAAGTTGAAATCCATACATTCTTATCCCAATTATCATAACAGAACTTGTAATAAATTTTCAAACACTGAGGTACTAATGACTTGTGTTTTAAAAAGATGTAATTATGGGCCCATAGAGATAGAACAGTGGGTAGGGCACATGTTGATATGGATAATTTGAGTTTTATCCCCAGTATTCCATAAGGTCCCTTGAGTTCTTCCAGGAGTGATCTCTGAGTACAGATCTAGTCATGGCCCAAGCAAGGACAACAACAACAGCAAAGTAATTTTTTGTGTTAGGTATTTATTTCTAACTGTATAATCAGAGTAAAAATTATTTTGGACCAAAAAAACTCTAAGAAACTGTTGGTAGGTATCATCCATGTACAATATTTCTTATAACCAAACCATGAAGCTTACAAATCTGAAGTTGTTACTTTTCTTAAATAAACTTCATCAACAAATCACATTTTTCACATATACATGTGTATATATGATATCATAATATAACTGAGCAAAAGATAGAGAGATACACAAAGACAAAGAATATATCACTTTTTAAAATGGTATTATGTTATTGGTGCTTCATTCAGGTCATAGTAAAAACTAGGGAGAATGAATATACAGAAAATTCAATTCTACTTATAGTCAGAAACAATATAACTGACTGAAAAATTGCAAGGCTTCTTTAAAAAAAATCCTGTTGCTTAGTCAGAGGACAAAACACCTCACAAACCAATCTACAGCTCACCTATATTGGCAGTGTCTTCAAAAATTAATTTAACTGAAATACTTCAAAATTATACATTCACAAGAAGACTGGGTTTAAAAGGTAAGATTTTAGACATAGAAAGAAGCATAACTCTGTAGTTTAGGCTTGAAATTGACCGGACATTATCTCTTACTTTATCTCAGTAATAGATTCTACCTAGTTTCACTTATACCAAAGTTGAAGTAACTGAGTTCTTTTCATGAAAATGCTTTTTTGGAAGATAAATATCTACACTGCTTTTCCTGTTAGACTGCTTCTATTTTCTCTATTTTAAGTCCCCCTTACTCTTGAATTGATGCTTTTATCAGTCTCTCATTGGCACACTCTCCCTGCTCCTGTCCATTTTCTAAGTCCTGCAAAACTCTAAAATCACACCAAAAAGACAATCTGATTATTGTTGGTGTAGATAATATCACTACCACCTATAATTGCTGAATTGTTCCTGTGTATATGTTTTATCTTTCTAATAGGTGATCAGCTCTAGGAGAACACAGGCCAAAATATTTTGGTTTGGTTTTGTGGCATAGACACACTAAATGAATATATTCCTCCTTCTTTCTGGTTCCACAACTGGATTTTTTTTCCAGTCTCTGGTATAGCTAAGTGTGTTCAGGTGACATTGTCAGTTCTAGTCTATGGAGTGTTGTCAGCTCAGGCCCAGGAATATCTTCCATGTGGGATACTACTTCTCTGTTTTTTCTCCCTCTATGAATCTCGTTGATGCAGTCCATTCAGTACAGTAATCTGGGAAGCCAACCGTTGAAAATGGATATATTTGGTAAAACAGATATAAACTGTTGAATTGTTTAACTGGAGGAAGAACTGCCTTAGAATCAGAGAAGCTTCTCTGAGGAGGAAAAAATCTGGCACACGATTTGAGATATTATTAATTAGGGGTTAGCAGATTATCACTAGCCTCCTCTGGAATAATGACAGATAAGCTATATATGTCATTAAATTATGCATATATTCATACATACATTCACACATATTTATGGCAGCAAACCAAGGTGAGGAAAATCCTCACTGAGGATCTACAGTTTCACAGGAAAGAAGCCAACTTTCTTTCCTTCCTTGTGGAGGGGATTTGTGTGATGAGTGAAGGTGGATTATCATTCACAGTGAGAACATACTACAAATCAGATTCTTCCCGCAAAATACCACTCAGGTTTTGGGACCTGGAGATGTCAGGTAGCTGGTCCCTGAAAGACACTAAGTAAGG
Organism: Crocidura indochinensis; assembly: GCA_004027635.1. Taxonomy (NCBI): domain Eukaryota; kingdom Metazoa; phylum Chordata; class Mammalia; order Eulipotyphla; family Soricidae; genus Crocidura; species Crocidura indochinensis. The sequence continues at coordinate 3,579 of PVKC010005082.1, read as the reverse complement.
AATATGTAGTGCGCCATCCTATTTTTGGTCTATCAGATTTCTGCTCTGCAGTTCCTTATTTCTAATCCAGAGCTGAGAAACATACCCTCGAACTATTAAAAAAGACTGTGCTGTATCTGAAGGTAAGGTGCAGTGGGGAATGAACATGGAGTTGTGATCCCCTTCAGAGTAGCCATTCCTGACTCTGGGATTCTGAGTTAATAATGCAGCAGAGCTCAGAGACTAAGATGCAGTTGGGTCTTTTATAGGTGGGCCATTTGGCAAGCTGATCCATTTGCCATGTTTTGTTTCTATTTTACTAATGGAAACACAATTCTTTGCCTGCTTAGTGAAGGCTTGCCTGTATTTAATAGTATTACAACTCTTTTTTTTTTATTCCATTTCCTAGGTGTCATCTTTTGGAGGGGGGCGGCAAGAGAGACAAATCTCCTGGGACATATCTGCTGGGCTCACGTCTTACTCCTGGTTTTGCAGTCAGGGATCACTCCTTGAAATGCTCAGGAGTAGCATATATGGAACTAGGGATCAAACTTGGGCCTATACTATGCAAAGGCACTTGAACACCTTTCCTGTATCTCTGACCTCTCTAAAGTGATGTCTTAACTTGTTAGGCCAAGAAAAATTTGAGACCCTATTTAGCTGGCAAAGATAAGGTTAAAAATCTTATCATGATGAATAAAATGTAGGCACTATGCTAAACAAATAGAGTAATAGAGGCTTATGAGTTGCTTATCTACTTACTGATGTTCTTACCAAAATTTGAGAAGGAACATTAATTTTTAGGTTGTAATTTCAGAAATTGTTGACTATACTTTTTAAAGAATTTTAAGGAATAAAACTTGAAAAATTGTTTATCTATTATTCCCTTCCTTATTTCCAGCTGACTCTTGCTCTCTTACCTGTCTGCTACTTTGCAATGAATGATCTCATTTAGGGAATCACCTTCTCACAAATCCAGGGCCATGCACTGTGGACTGATACCTTGCACGAAAAAACTATTGCTTCTTCAGTTTTGCTTTTAAATTGTTCTTTCTCCAGTTTGGAGGACTGATTTCACTTTTCTGCTTCTGGAAAACCTTCCTGGTGGCTCACTCCTGCTCTTTCAACTCAGCACAATCTCGACCTGTGTTTCATCTTCTTTAATCTCTCCCCAGGGAGACAAGTCTAGAGTAGGTTATTAAGAAATTGTCTGAAAATCTTTGAAATTGTTCAATTTCATATTTCCTATTTGTTTCCCTTTCTGTATTTAACCTATGGTACGGGGGAAGAAGAGATTTGTGGGCATTGAGAGACACTTTAAGAGACACTGACATGCAAATGTCTGAAGTAAAGTTAAATATGGCCCTGAATGAGAAATTATATAGCCAAATGAATTAGTCTGGTATATCTTGTTGGCTAGTAAGGTCAATTTCAGAGGTCTGGGTAAGGGCATAAATGAAAGTTTATGTAAAAAGCCTAAAATAACTTAATGCCTGGCTAAAATATATTTGGTGAAAGATTTTTTTTTTTTACCAGATTTCCTCATCCTAAGCCCTCAAGTTTTATTTTATTGACACCTTAGATTTATAAATTCTTCTTATAATTTTGCTATACTCAGAAATGGTGTTTTTCCCCTCTCCTTTCCAAATTCTACACAGTGATCCTATGGTAGATTCCCCCGCCCCGCCCCCCCCCCGCCCAGCTCACATTTCACAGGCTGCATTTTGTTTCATTAAGAATTTATTATAAAACTGAATATTATATAATTTCACATTACATAATTGAGTATTATATGGTCACTTCCTATATTCATATCAATTTGAGACTAAGACAAAATCTTTTTGACCCAAAGCTGATGTTTTATTAATTATGCCATTATTTCCACTTTTGGATTGCGATAAAACATAATACCTGCTGATGCCCCACAATCTGCGTTTCGGATGCTCTCCTTGAGGGCCCTTAAAAAATGTACCTTTTAAGATTTGATCGTACTTCAGCAGCTGAACTTTTTATAGCTATTTTTTAATGCTCTTTACAATATTCCTTGCTGAAATTATTATTTTCCCTGACAATGTGTACAACTGTCTTGCATATCAATCCTTAGGTGTCCCAAATGAATTCTGTTTTGCTCTGGATGGTGCCTCTGCAAAACGACATGGTTCTACCTACATCCTCTTTCCTTACAATCTATGGTTATAAGCTACTTTTGAAAAAATGATTCCACAGCTATATTCAAAATCTTCTGCAAGGGTCACTACTACCATGACAACCTGATTATCCTCTGCCGAAGGGAGCAGTGTTTGGTTTGGTGACTAGGAAGTTTACTGGGGCTTCTGCAATATAGAATGATTACTAAAATATACCAAATCTGTCAGATCCTCTGAAATTCCATTAACAGTACCCTACACGCCTAAGGGCTGAGAATCAAAGAGAAGACAGATGGGATGCAAACAACAGACCTTCCCCTTGGGAGTCTTTACTCTAATTAGCCCGACTGGACACATTTATGAAACATCTACCATGTACAGAGTTCTGGCTATAAACAGACTTGAGAAAGCTCATTATTGGAGTCTCTATACCAAAGATAAGTGCAGATGCACAGATACTATAAACATAATTATTTCTGATTGTACGCAGGAGAGTGGGAGAAGGAGGGTCTTCTCAGCAATGCTTGGGGACAAGGGGGTCATTTTCATAGTAATGCTGACGAATAGATGCTTGGTTCAAGCAAAGTGGTGTTACTTAGGGTCACCAGAACCCCTTTGAGGTGTGAAGAGTTCACTAGTCTTAGACAAGGCTGTGCTCTAGTTTGAGGGGTACTATGTTGAACCAATGATCTAACTCAAGTCTTTGAGCATTCAAGTCAGAGCTCCAGCCCTATGAACTATCTATCCCTCACCCTACTTACTAAAATTTAAGGGCAGAATATGCAAAAGAAATCACAGTAAAGTTAAAATAGGATCGGGTCAGAATTGTGTGGTCAGAATTATTATCACGAACAATGTGTCAACCCACACTTGTAATAAAATTGTTCAAGGTGATAATCTGCACAAACTACTCTGACAGCAAGATCTTAATTATTAACTATTAAATCTTTGGTCTCTTTACAGGAAACATTAGAAATAATCTGAAATATTAACTACAAAACAACCAAATGCTAGATTGTTGGGAAACAAGATATAACGTTAGGGTTTCCCATGTAAGTTATTTAAACCTGAGAACCAGTTCTTAAGTGTGAGTCACACTTGCATGCCAATTCTAAGACTGAAGCTTCATTTTGTTTGTTCTAAACTGAGATAGGAAATGATTCAGCACAGCCAGAGTCTATTCTGGTTCCAAGGAGATACAGAAGTACTTTGAAATTTCCATTTTTATCACTAATTATTTTAACAGGTACTTTAAAAAGTGTTTTCCAATTGCCCCTGCTGTTTTGTAAAATTATCTACAGTACATTTTACATTTTTAAATCAGGCTTTATTTCCAGAAAGTCTTCTGAATTTTTGAAGGTTTTCACTTTTTAACATGTAGGGAATACACTCTCCTCTGATTTTAGAGACTATCTAAAGCACTTGCGACAAAAGATACCATAATATTCTTCTT